>CAUYSK010107294.1:0-14523 GCA_963575035.1 Avahi laniger | reverse complement strand
GGACAGATTGTTTAATGGGACAAGTGGGCTGGTTTTGATCATCTGATAAGAACTTAACACTAGGGCTCGCGCTTGGCGCCCAGGCTGCTGCCAGCACTTACACTTTTAAGAGCACATCATGAGAAAGAAATTGGAAATTTTAAAGGTATTTTTTATATGTTATTTTAAATCACACTTGTTTTCAATTAGGAAAAAAATAATTTATATTTTTTACAATGTTGGGACAATAATTTTGTTACATTTAATTAAAATGTAATGCAGCTATAAAACCCAATTTTATGTTATTAATATATGTAACAATCAGGGGAATACTTATGATTTGTATTCAGAGAAAATAAGAATTTAAACAACTACATAAAGAGTATTATCCCATCTACTAATTGACTATTTAACAAGAATTAAATATAGGGCTACTAGAGAAGTAGACATCATCTATCATATTGATGATTTGAGACTGGATGTTTCAGAGGTTGTTAATGATGACATTAGTAAATTTGGTATTTAGTAAAAAGGAAAATTTAGAGAAAATTAGTTAATTTTGTAAATATTAAATTTGTGGTGCACTGAGGGTGTTGCAATGCATTTTGAGACCTTAGAATTAGAGATGTAGACCTAAGACTCTTATAAGGGTGCAAAGTTATTTGAATGTATGAAATCAGTCAGCAGGAGATCCTAAGGAGAAAATAAATTTCAAATAGCATATTTTAAAAGATTAATTGCATGAAGGGGAGGAGAATGAAGAGAGATCAAGACAGAGTACTGGGGAATATTGGTCTATGAGGTAGGTAAGAGTGCACTCGTCAGATGTATCTGGGAAGGGATGAAGAATCAGCTTAGTTCTAATCATAAATTCAAAATGTTATGCCCTGTGGAAGCACCATCATAGTTGAGTAGGAAGGACAGCAGACAAGGGGTTAGAAGATGTGGCTCTAAACTGGATAGTACAATCTGGGTCAAACAACAACCCCCTGAAGAGCCCATTAAGCCTATCTATATATGTAGGATATTGGACTGGTTCATTTCTAGTATCCATAGTAGCATCAAAATTCTATGAGAAGAAATCTTTTCCTTTGTCCTTTATTTTGTCTTTGAATGAAAAATAACCTTAGAGGAGGAGAAAATCTGAGCTTTACTCGACAGCATTTTTTTTTTCTTAGAAGTTGAACTAAGAATTTCAAATTTTTACATAATTATTTGGAGTCCCTTTATTAGAATCTACTCTGCAGGATGCAAAGTTTCTATTGCAAAACAGCTTTCACTGCCCTACGCTAGAATCCTTGCCTTGGAAACCAATCATGTGGCTCATCTGAAGCTGTTAAAATACTAAGGTGTTTGCCCTGTTGTGTAGTATGGAGAGTCACGTAATGACTCCCTATCAATTTTTGACACTCTCAGTGGTATTTTCTTAAAAAGCTCTCTGTAGCAGAAAGGACTAGTCAACAAAATTACTCATTGTTTTCCTTTCTATCATGTTGTCTTCTCTCACAGGGCACAGCATTTGTCAATTGCTGCTTGGTCTATTTGTGAAACCCTCAAGGTCTATTTGTGAAAGCCTCACTATAATTCTTGTGAGCAAACAAATTCTATCATGTAATTATCCCTGATGAAGGTGATTTCTGCTCTCATAACTCTCCTCTGGGTGTCTTGGTCACTACAGTCCAGTGACGTCAGATTCCTAATTAGCTTCTAATCATTGAGATGGCTTTCCTTATATCTGTAGGCTGAGTATATTGGCACTCTAAAGTGTAAAGGTCAAGACTGAAGTCTGGAAAGATATGAGTTCCTTACCTTTGTCCCCCGCCTAAAGACTCCTGAAGAATTTTGTTTCCCCTGGTAGGTGCTGATATTATAAAGCCGAGGACAGGAATTGTATTGTTTTCCCCAGACTCCTAACTCAGAACAGAGAATATAGAGAGAGGCAGTTATTCTCCATCCTTTTGATTAATCTTTAAATATTCTGTGCCCATTTTGCCTACTAATTGTACAAATACCTAACTCTGAAAAGTGATTGATTGCTGTATTACCTTGCTAAAACTAGGAAAGTTTTACCCTTCTGATTGAATATACTTTGATTTCAATGCCACCTTTTATAATTACTTTTATCATGACTTGCTATTTTTGGATCATGCTTTCAAAAGCCAGAGTATTATAGAATATTAGCATATGGAGGGAGAATTCTTCCTTTTTTTGAAGAGAAACAGAGTACCTGGGAGAGTATGAATTGAAAGAATTGGAACAGATGTTTTCTATGTCCCAGGCTAATACTTCTTTTATAGCCTATGATATCTTTGGATATCATCCGTTGATTGGAACTTCAGGCTATTTTAAAGCTTATAATTTGAATCTTTCTTATTAATTCATGACTAGAAAATAGTAATATAAATAACTCATAAAAGTCAAAATATCCTGTTGGATATATATCTTTTCTTGTGAAAAAAGTGTATCTCATATATGATTCCTATCTTTCAGAATCTTATTAATATTATGATACATTCATTGTATTACTGCACAAGATGTTTGACTTAATTATATAGATCATAATAATGCATCTCTGATAAGCAAGTAAAAAGTTCGCTATACTTTGAATCAAGGGAAAGTGAGATAAAAGGGAGAAAAAGCATAAATAGTTCCTCAAAATGATGAAATTTTTGATAAAATGACACAATATTCTTAAAGTCTCTACAGATCCCAAATCTCATAACAATCACTATTATCAATGATACTTCTTAAAAAACATTCTTGTTCATTTTAAAAAGAAATCTTATATGAAATTGTTTTAGATAAATTCGCAGAGGCTTCCCTTTGAAAACAGTGTTTAAACTCCCTGAAGAATTCCATCCATATTTCTGGACTAGTTAGCTTGGTTAGGTTAGGTTAAGTTGGAAGATAGCATTTTCCTAGGATATATGAGTAAATATTCTGTACTTAAATCTTCAATAGAGACCAGGAAATAATCCTTTTCATGTGACTCTTAGTATGATTGTTTTTAATTTCTAGAGGTCTCCGAAAGTTATTTGTGATCATCTATTATAGCAATATAGCTACAGTTAGGCTAAACCCTTTCTGAAATTGTGAAACAGAAGATTTTGTTTTCAGCATTACTTCTTTTAGTCTATTTTTTCCCTCTTTCAGATCCCTGACTGCTCCAAATTCTCCTGTAGTTACCTAGAACTTAGAGTAGGTACAGCATCCAGCCCTACTTTACCCCATTGAAGACAAGACAGCTCATCTTAGCTACAAACATCCTGAATCCATTTCCTTTTTATTTGGAAGTAAACTTCTTTATGACTTATCTTCTCAGGACTTTGTCTGTTTTCTTAGAAGATGTGGAAGTAACAACTAAATTCTCTCAAGCATTAATGACTATAGATTATAGGACATCTCCACACTTTTCATTTCTTTGTAGGTAAGTGAAAATGTTTTGTCAGCATCCTTCTGAAGATTATGCACCAGCATTTGTCTCCAACACAGTCCATAACAGTGACTGTTACATCACTGATCTGGATTTGGAGTGGGAGGGCGAGGGGAGTGGGAATACTGGAAAGTTGGTGAAAGATGTATCTTTGAACTGGTAGAGTTCCGTGGCCCCTGTAAACTATACTTTTATTTATTTTACTTCTGTCTGTCATAATATCTGAAATAGAAATATTGAAGAAACATTCATTTGATAGAATTACAAATAGGAGGGACCCAAGGGTCACCTAGCACAACTCTGTATCCATATATCAATCCATCTTCAACTATTACAAGAAATGAAAAATTGGTCTTTACATGAACACAGCTACGAATTGGAGACTCCTTGTTTTAGTCAGACCTCATCATGTAAAATTATTAAAAAACAAATTACTTATTCGGATCTGAAATAATATGTTATTAAGAATGTTTACATGTACTTAGCTACTACAGTTGATTAAAGAGTTTTTACTTATATAATCTTTTTTTATATATAATCTTTTTAAGAAACATTTTCAGTGTCTCTTTGAGGTTAATATTCTCAGTATTTAATATTTGAAGTTAATAAGCCCTGAAAGGCTAAAGGAACTGCTCAGTGGCATATAGCTACCCAATGACACAACTATGATTTTTAAATACAGATTCTTTTTCTATTCTAACAGCTTTGTTTTCACTACAGTAATAGTGATATATTATCGGGCACAAAAAGATGGCCCATTTCATCCAATAAGGAATGTGTTCGGGAGAGAAGGGAAATGAATTCATCAACTTCTCTAAATGAACAAGGGATTGTTAATATTAGTAAATGATCTTTAGAGAGGCAAGCTATAAACCTAACTGCTTTATCACTAGTGCATAGCACAGTGCCCTGGGAAAAGCAAGCATTTAAATACATATAAAGTAAATGAACTAAAAAAGAATGGATTTATATAAAAAATAAATTTAGAGTTTGTGTTGTCTAACACTTTGATCTTATATTCTAAAAAACTCAGTTCTCAGTTGAAGCAATTTGCCATATGTTTTTCTCCAGGGGAAACAGGGTCTTGTCTTTTTCTGAGTACCCCAAGAACCCATTAAAAAGGGAAGAATGAAAGAACACAGCTTTGTAGAAGACTCAGAAAAGTTATTGAGAGGATGATTCTTATGGTCATTTTTCACACAGTTGGAGTATGTGTTTTAGTCTAAAGTCACCAGAAAGTCTTCTCTGCTCGCAAGTGCCTCCTGCCGCCCCTTTCTGCAGTAGCATCAGAAGGTCTCCCTAGGAGACTTATTTCCTGTACTTATGGGCTTTGCTGTTTCTGATGGGATATATACGAACCCCTCTTAGCTGACTGGATTTTATTTTCTTTCCTGTCTTTAGGGAATCAGTACAGTATTTCTGTCAGGGGGTCTAAGAGTCAGGGATCCTGAGAAGTGAGACAGAGGACAGCACTGAAGAAACTCTAGTGGCTCCCCAAGGACAAACTTGTTCCATTGTATAATTTTTCCTGTGGCCTGCTCCACCTTCAAACTCCATTTGTTAAACTCTTTGCAAAATCTTAGAGTCATAGTTTTGATATAATATGTGATAACGTATTTAGTTCCCCTTATCTGTGGCTTCACTTTCCTTAGTTTTAGTTTCCTGAGCTTAACCATGGTCTGAAAATATCAAGATATTTTGAAAGAAAGAGAGAGAGAGACAAAGAGAGAGAGGAAGAAAAAGAGATACAACATTCACATAAATTGTATTGTAGCACACTGATATAATTGTTCTATTTTATTATTAGTTATTGCTGTTAATTTCTCACTATGCCTAACTTATAAATTAAACTTTATTATAAGTATGTATGTATAGGAAAAATACAGTTTATAATAGTTTATATGCTTGCAGGTATCAACTGGGGGTCTTGGGACATATTCTCTACAAATAAGGCGGAATTACTGTATATGAACAGTTCTTTGATGGGCTTTTTTTTTTTTTTGAGAATTGGAGAATTGAAATACAGAGGTGAGTCTCTGAAATTTGGATTCTGGGACTTAAAATCATTTATTACATGCCCTGCCTTATACATAAACCCTCCAGTCTAACTTAAAGAGAGAATAGGCAATTCGTAGTTATGATCTAAGAAAACATTAACATCAAAAATTGCAAGTGGTTAGAAATCAGTAAAATAAAAGGTATCTTCTCCCAAGACCTGATTTAGATATGAGGAAAGATTCTTCAGATAATCTAATGCTTCTATAATTCACTTTTTGTTTTTCTTATTTACCATACAACTTTTCTGAGTTCTACATATCTTATATAAGTAAAAATAACATATAAGGGAGAAATTTCTGATAACAAAAAACATAGACTAACAACAGAAAAGAAAAATCATTTTTCTCATAATCTGAATTCCTTACTATAAATACTCTTATCCTATGTAACTACAATTTTAAAAGCCTCACCAAACCAAATAAAATATCAATCATAGCTCAATAAAATGTCTATGGTTAGTAACATCAATGGCTGAATTTTAAAAAGCTTAATACCTTCAAGGATTAATTAAAAGGAAGTAATATAGATTTCATCATAAAGTAGGACTCCATGAAGAACAAGAGCTGAGTCATAGAAGAGTTCCAGTAAGCTCTTGTCCTTTCAGTTTTGCCCGGGTTTTGTATTAATATTTTTGGTTTATGTAATTTGTAACTGGAGAGAGGAAATAAGATCTAATCAATCGAGGCAATGATTCCTTCTATGAGCTGTCTTACACAAATCTAATGCTGTCTCTCTTTCTCATTTGTTTTAAATTTTATAAATATATGACTTATGTACACAAAAGTTCAAAAAGAAGTGCTCATCTTGAAAAGTTTTCATAAAGTAAATGCTCCCATATAATTATCAACCACATTAAAAAACAGAAATGATTAGCACTTCAGGAGCCCCTCCTATGACAGCTTTTTGTTCCTATTCCCTCTTCAAGGACAAACACTATCAGGCTTTTTTACATCTAAGGTTAGTTTTGACTATTTTGAACTTTATTTAAATGGACCAATACAGTATGTACTGTTTTGTGTCTAACTTTTTAAGTCAATATTAAGTTTGTAAAATTATCTTTCTCTGTGGGAGCTGTTCAAAAACTTTTTTATATCATTTACTTTAGAAAAAATGGTTTAGATTTTGTCTTTGTATTATAGATTCTTAAACTGGATTTCTGTGATGTCAAAAAAAAAAAACCTTTTCAGATGTTCAATTTCAATTTTTAAATGACTGATTTTATTTCTTAAATTTATGTAGTTGGATATGCCAATTGGTTGAACATCTCCTTGACAACTCTCCCCTCTAACTCAATCTTCCATTATTCGCGGAGTGGCACTGTCTACGTAATGTCTAATGATTCATGAAACCCAGGCACATAAATATGAATAGGAACTGGAATTCCGAAAACTTGAAGTGTAATTCGGAAATCAAATTCATGCTCACTTCATTGACTGACGTCTATTTCTCTCCTATTCAGGTAACTGAAGATAAGTCCCTTCCAAAATCAATGAATGAGACAAATCATTCTCGGGTGACAGAATTTGTGTTGCTGGGACTCTCTAGTTCAAAGGAGCTCCAACCTTTCTTGTTCCTCATATTTTCACTGCTTTATCTAGCAATTCTGCTGGGAAACTTTCTCATCATCCTCACTGTGACCTCAGATTCCCGTCTTCATACACCCATGTACTTTCTGCTTGCAAACCTCTCATTTATAGATGTATGTGTTGCCTCTTTCGCTACCCCCAAAATGATTGCAGACTTTCTGGTTGAACGCAAGACTATTTCTTTTGATGCCTGCCTGGCCCAGATTTTCTTTGTTCACCTCTTCACTGGCAGTGAAATGGTGCTCTTAGTATCCATGGCCTATGACCGTTATGTTGCCATATGCAAACCTCTCCACTACATGACGATCATGAGCCGCTGGGTATGTATTATTCTCGTCCTCATCTCCTGGTGTGTGGGCTTCATCCATACTACTAGTCAGTTGGCATTTACTGTTAATCTGCCTTTTTGTGGTCCTAATCAAGTGGATAGTTTTTTCTGTGACCTTCCTCTAGTGACCAAGTTAGCCTGCTTAGACACTTATGTTGTCAGCCTACTAATAGTTGCAGACAGTGGCTTTCTCTCCATGAGCTCCTTCCTCCTCTTGGTTGTTTCCTACACTGTGATACTTATTACAGTTAGGAATCGCTCCTCTGCTAGCATGGCGAAGGCCCGCTCTACATTGACTGCTCACATCACTGTGGTTACACTGTTCTTTGGACCATGCATTTTCATCTATGTGTGGCCCTTCAGTAGCTATTCAGTTGACAAAGTCCTTGCTGTGTTCTACACCATCTTCACTCCCATTTTAAATCCGGTTATCTACACGTTGAGGAACAAAGAAGTGAAGGCAGCTATGTCAAAACTGAAGAATCGGTATCTGAAGCCTGGCCAAGTTTCTGCAGTCATAAGAACTGTTCTTTTCCTGGAAACAAAGTAAATTTATGAGACTGTTACCACTTTAGCCCTGTCTCTAGACATTTACAAATGGACTCACTGTAGTGTTATTTTGGCCAGTGGGAAAAGTTGCTTGAGTAACTTGAATTAAACAGTAATGATGATAATAAAAACTCATAAAATAAACCTTAGTGATTTTAATATTCTCTTTCTCCATTGTGTGCTTTTTCCTTTTATTTTATTTTATTTTTTTGCTATTTTGTACTTTGTATTCTTTATTTTTAAAAGTTTTTAATATATAGGCTTTGATGACATTGGGAAAATGCCATTTACTTATAAATGGTAACTAAACTGTTTCTCTCTCTCTGAAAACATTACTGATCAGATGCCAACTTTAAAATAATAATAGGTGTTTATCTCTGTGCCATAGAGATAATATTAATAGATCTATTTACATGTATAATATATGATATGTGATATATGATATATAATGTACCTAGATGAGACTGCGCTTCACACTTTAGCATGTAACTGACAGCACTTAAAGACAATTCCGTGATTAGTCATGTAAAATGGCATGACTATCCAGAGGAAGGCAATTACATCCAACACTTTCACATATCCTTCTTCAAAGTGGCTACTTAATATATCTTGCTCATGGAAAACAGCTATCTGAATAAATTTATTCATCAGTGTGTTTTGTATTTGATTATTTTAGTTTCTGTTTAATACTGATAAAATAACCTGGGGAATCAGAGATGAGTTGCAATTCTTCACCACTTATCTTAGTATAAAACATTCTCCCTAGGTTTTCATGATATTATATTATCTTCTCAGATAGAGTATTTTTTATATCAATACTTGGTAGAAAGTGTAATTTTTCTATGTGGATTTTTAATTAACTTAACATTTTATTTTTAAATTGCCTAGCATGTCATAAAATGACAGAACCCTTCTGTAAGACCTTAGGGATAATCATAAAGTTACCCTTCCATGGTCACTTACAAGACCAAGATGTTTTGGGATTCCCCATGATGGGCTATTTTAGGCTTTCCCTCTTTTATTGCATTCAAGGCTGTTCCTACATTTTTCTACTGTGTTCTAGTTTTACAATCTGGTGTGATGTTAACTGACTGTTTTCCAGACTTTAATATTTGCAGTCTCCTAAAGGAATTCTATGATTCTTATTAGTGAAAGAAAAAAAATGTTTCTAAGTCAAAGGGTTCCAAGTTATTCAAGACATAAAATGAAAATAAAAAGAAATGTGCATGAGCATCTAAGTATATATACTCAAAATTTTTACAATAATACAGCACTCCTAGATTTCTACATTATTTTTGCACATTGTTGTAATTTTATGCATAACATAATTGATGTATCATTGTGGTGCTAGTAGTAATCACAATGTGATAAACATTGTACAATAATAGTATGAATTTTACATATCTTTTAAGCTTCAAAATGTGTCTATGAGATATTAGTGATGCTCATTTTATATATAGTAAAAAAAAAGGCTAAGAAAGGTTAAGGCTATTGTGCAAGATTATCCAGTTAGAAAGTGATAGAGCCCGCATTTCCTATCCATGTTTCTGTTGTGTTTTGTTTTTTGGTTTCTTGTTGGCCAAGATGGCACACTTTTTAAGGTACTACTGTTAGAGTAGAAGACTAGGAGACAGGGCTGAGAACAGATGCAGGGGCTTGGACATTGGATACAGGTGTTAAAATAACTCTTAAGCAGAAGCTAATTGAGGGGCTGATAACTACAGGAAAGAACCAGCTTCAACTGGCTTGTCAGCTCTCTCTGCCACTTTACGTGAACGTTGGCTAATTACAATACCATTTGCACTGTGGTTTTAAAATTTCTCCACCCTTGAAATCACCATGACAGTTCTAAAACAACCATATAAAGTATGAAAATGGTAGGAAATTCAATTCTACAAATTACTACTCAAATTCTGAGTAAAAGCCAACTCCTTGACCTTGAATATTCCTCCTTTCAGTTAGTAAAACTACAAAGAATCTAAAACCACTTCCTACCAGTGCAACTGCTCTCTTTTGAGACAGCCTGCTCTCTTTCCCGAAAGTGTAATTTGCTTGCAATAAAAGCTGTTGCTTGCTTGGCTTACATTGTGTGTCCTGAAATTCTTTTCCCCACGATCACTAAGAACTTAAAAAACCTCCATTTGAAGGCTGGTAATACCACTGTCTAGTGTGGACGAGTGTGATCTGTCCAGAGGCATAATTCTCTGCTTATCCTGTCGCATACTGTTTCCTGCTTTTACTACGGAAAAAAAATCTTAGAATATTAAAATTCACACTTAAAAGAGTACTCAAGCTCCTTGGAAAGTTACTCATGTAGGAAAAGCACAGGCTGACACAAAATATTATGTATTCAAATAGTATAGAAACTAAGAAAAACAGAACTAAGTCACATTAATCAACATAGATACAAGATAAATCAGGTGTTAAGAACACACAAAACAAAGAACAATTTCATGACTATTGTTAACATTATAAAAATTGGTTAGCTCGGCCCAGAAATTTTTACATTTGTAGATCTGTTTTCATTATATTGGTAACACTAATATAGCACCAAACATCGATCAGGCACTGTTCTATGTCCTGTTCTAAGTCTTTTATATACCTTAATTCATTTGATCTTCTCACTATGAGGTAGATATAATCAATTCTATTTTTATGATGGAGGAGATAGATGCACAGAGAGATGTAACAACTTGCCAAAGGTAGAACAGCTAGAGGTGGCAGAGCCAGAATTTGAATCCAGGAAGTCTGATTACAATGGATATTCTCTCAACCACTATTCTCCTCTGTCTCTACATTTAGTAGTTTGACTCAGAAAAAGCAAGAAACTATTTCAGTATAGTCCTAACATTCTCCTTCATGGAAAGAACTTTTATCAGGAGAAGATCACTGGGAACAGGAAAACAAGTTTTATTTTTCCAAACCCAATATGTGTTTGTTTTTTCCTAGAAAGGGACATTGTAGCCTCTGAACATATGTGCTCAATGTTTAACTTTTTTATTTTTAAGCAATGCAATTTTAAAGTTTCTCTTATTCTCACTCTCACTCATTACACACACACACATACAAATATATGAAAATTTCACTGACCACCTATGTCAAGTATTTTTTGCATACATTTTAATTATTCACATTTATGGAGTACACTTAATGTGTTGATACATATCTATGTCGTATAATGGTCCAATCAGGGTAGTTAGTATAACCATCACCTTATGTATTTATCATTTCTTGGTGGTGATAACATTCAGAAGCCTCTCTTCTATTAATAGCTACCTTGTAATATACAGGCTACCACATCTATGCCAATAGAATAGACAGTTGATCATATAGAGTAGGGATTGGCAAACTTTTTTCTATACTAGGGCAGATATCAAATATTTAGACTTTATGAGGCACATGTAGTTTCTGTTGCATATTCTTCCTTATTTTTTTTCTTTTTTGCATCCCTTTAAAAATATACAAAAACCCTTTTTAGCTTGTGGGTCGCACATAAACAGACTATGAGCCAGATTTGTCCCATGGGTCCATGGTTTGCCAACCCCAGCCCCCACAAACCATAAATTCTAGTGGGGGATACAGAAAGAAAGGAAACAAGTAAACAAACAATACATAAATGTTAAACTAACAAGAAAATGCCACTACCTATAACATATAAATCATCCCTAAGAGATTCCTTGCAGTGTTATCATGTCCTTCCTCCCATCTCCTCCCCAGGCAACCATTGATCTACTTTCTGTCACTTTCAATTAGTTTGAATTTTGTAGAATTTCATATAAATAGAATCATCCAATAAGTACTATTTTTTGTCTTTATTTTCTGTCTGCCTAATCATTTTCAAGTCATATATGTTGCTTCGTCTAATAATAATTCCTTTTTAATTGATGAGTGGAATTCGATTGTACGCTAAAAGCATTACATACCATGACCAAGGGATATGTATTCCTAGGATGCAGGGATGATTCAACGCACAAAAAAATTAATGTAATACACTATATTAACACAATGTGGGGGAGTGAATGATGCAGAAATACCATTTGATAAAATTTATCTTTTCATGATAAAAGCATTTACAGTAGTAATAGAAAGAAACTATCTCAACATGATAAAGGCTATATATGAAAAACTTACAGCAAACATACTCCATGGTGAAAGACTGAAAGCTTTTCTCTAAGATCAGGAACAAAGCAAGAATGCTCACTTTTGCCACTCTGTTCAACAAGAACTGGAAGTTCTAACCAGAGAAATTAGGCAAGAAAAAAAAATCAAATCATCTAAATTGGAAAGAGAGAAGTAAAACTGTCTCTGTATACAGATGTTATTATCTTAAATATAGAAAATTCTAAAGATTACACATACACCTGTTTGAACTAATGGAATTCAGCAAAGTAGCAGGATACGAAGTCAACACACAAAATTGTATTTCTACACACTAACAGTGAACAGTCTAAAAAGGAAATTAAGAAAACAATTTTATTTACAAAGACATGAAAAAGAAAAAAAAATTAGAAATAAACCTAGCCAATGAGATGAAAGATTTTTTCACTGAAAAACAGAAAACATTGCTGAAAGAAATTAGAGAGAAATAAATGGGAATACATATCATGTTTATGATGGAAGACAATATTGTTAAGATATTGATACTACCTATAGTGATCTATTGATTTAACACAATACCTATGGTAAGTGAATTTAGCAAGGATCTTACAGCAATCTAGAAAATGAAATTAAAGAGAAAGAAAAAATTATAATAGTTCAAAAATGTCATTTTTAGATTAAAAATATTACAAAATTTATATAAGACTTTAACACTGAAAACTAAAAAACATAACAGAGAAATTGACATGATGTTCATATGTTGTGAGTTTCAATGTATATTGCAATTGTTTCTAAATTGATCTATTGAGATATTAAAATTACGATCAGTATTCTTACGAGTGCATTTAAAGAAATTAAGAAGCTGATTCTAAAATGTATGTAGAAATGCAAAGGACCTAGAAATATACAAAATAATATTACAGAACAAAAGGGGAAGATTTACACTGCTAGATATCAAGATTTAATATAAAGCCTAGAGTAATTAAGACAGTATTGTATTAGAAAAAGAATAGAAAAGTAGACCAGTGTATTGAAAGAGAAAACCACACATATATCGTTGGTTTATTTCTCATACAGCCTCCGTTGCAGTCCCGTGGAAAAGCAATGGTCTTTTCAATACCTGTAAATATTTTTAGGTCAATTGAATATCCATGTGGAAGAAAATAAACCTAGTGCTCTACCTCACACCATACACACAAAAATAATTCAAAATGGATCATATTGAATGCCAAATTATTTAAGAATTCATTTTTAAAAAGGAATATATTTTCATGACTTTAAGAGACAAAGATTTCTTAAACAAGATACAAATATATTTAACCAAAAATTAAAAAAAACTTGACAAACCAGTTATTTTAGTCAAGGCTCTGTAGAAAGACAGAACCAACAGTTTATATATATATTTAGAGAGAGAGAGTTGAGAAGGGATTCAGTAGGTGAATTGGCTCACTTGATTATGAAGGCTAAGAATTCCTCTACCTTTTTGCTCAATTTGGCCCCCAGCTGATTGGAAGGTGCCCACCCACATTGAAGTCAGATGTTTCCCACTAAGCCCACTGACTCTCACACCAAGCTCCTATGTAAATTCCCTCACAGACACACGTAGGGCAGCCCAATTATTCTAATCAAATGCCAAACCACCTGAGTTTTCCTTTCAGCAGAAGAGGGATAGGCTCAGTGCCAACTGAAGCATTAAAAATAATTAATGCAATGACTGAAAATAAACAGGGCTTTACTAAATATCTGGGCATCCCTAATTCAGTCAAGTTGACATCCAAAGTTAAGCATCACACTGGGCTTTATTAAAATTAAGAACATCTACTTACTAAAAGATATCACTATGAAAGTAAAAAGGTAAGCCACACACTTTCCTGGACTAAACTTAGGCCCATCATCCAAAGTGAGGCACCACAAGAGCAGAAGAAAGGGATCCATTTGTACTCGCCATCAAATTGGTACTAACTTATCAACACTATGGTGATCACATGGCAGAAATACTCTCCATGGATTAGGGGGATGGTTGACGAATCTAAAACTAAAGTACACGGGGAGCAATAAAGGGAGGGAATGGCATGCATTTAACCTGCATTTGGGTGAGGCAAAGACATAAAGTGAAACTAGAATGTTTGTACCCTCACAATACCTTGGAATAATAATATAAAAAAAAAAAAGACAATAATGCTTTGCAAATGTATAAAAACTACTTTCAGCATCATGTATCTTTGATTCTATATACTTATTCTATAAGCTGTGTGAAGATTGGATAATGAAAGCATTCTTCCATCCATCATTTAATGCAATGTGAATTGAGCGCCTATTTTGTGCCAAGTCTGAGATGAACTTATGTTGGATTCAGTTTTTTTAAGTTAAAATTTATGTAAAATGAATGCATTCTACTAAGTGAGGTATCCCAAGAATGGAAAGACAAGCACCACATGTACTCATCATCAATTGGTATTAACTGATCAACACATAAGTGCACATATAAGAAT
>CAUYSK010107291.1:0-22898 GCA_963575035.1 Avahi laniger | reverse complement strand
GGACAGGTATGAGGAGGGTTCCAAGGGCCAGCGACAAGCTGCTCAAAATTTTCCTGAGGCAGAAGGAATGAAAATTTCCCAAGTACCTGTGTTATCAAGTGAGAAAATGTACCTAAGAGTACTCTTAAAATGTTAGAGCACTCTACAAATAGTAGCTAACATTATTAAGCTCTCCCCGTGAACGCTGCACACGGGCTTGTGAGCCCATCCAGTTATGCACAAAGCCTGTGCACAACCACCTCTGAGTGAAGCAGCCCCTGACAGTATCTCCGTTTTCCAGATAGGAAACTGAGGCGCAGAGAGGTTAAATAACATGCCCAAGATCCCACAGCTAATAGAGCGTGGACGTGGGATTAAAACCCAGAGCACCAAAGCGCCTCTAAACCACTCCGACATTTTCGATTGAATGTTGGTGTTAACTGGGTTTCTAGGTTTTCTTGTTGCTTTCTTCAAAGACACTAGGTGTGTTGTTTGTTTGTTTTCCTAAAATGGGGTCTTGCTCTGTCCTCATGCTGGGGTGCAGTGGTGCAATCATAGCTCACTGCAGCAAGGCAGTGAGGCCCAAACTCCTGGCCTCAAGCGATCCACCCCTTCAGCCACCCGTGTAGCTGGGATTAAGGGTGAGCTGCCACACTCGGCTCAACGCTAGGTTTTTAAACAGTTTTATTGAGATGTATTAATAATTCACATAGCATAAAATTCACACTTTTAAAGTGTACAATTCAATGATTTTTAGTATATTCATGGAGTTGTGCCACGATCACTACAATTAATTTTAGAATATTTTGGTCACCCCAAAAAGAAACCCCTAACCCTTTAGCAGTCACTCTCTATCCCTCCTCTCCCTATCCCTAAGCAACAACTAATCTATTTTCTGTCTCTATAGATTTGCCTGTTCTGGAACATTTCTCATACATAAAATCATGCAATATGTGGTCTTTTGAGACTGGCTTCTTTCATTTAGCATAATGTTTCCAAGGTTCATCCATGTCGCAGCGTGTGTAGTATCAATACTTCATTCCTTTTTCTGAGTAATATTCTATTGTATGGACAAACTACATTTTATTTATCCATCAGTCGGTGATCATTTGAGTTGTTTCCACTTTTTAGCTATTATGAGTAACATTGTTATGAACATTTGTGCAAAAGCTTTTGTGTGGACATGTTTTCACTTCTCATGGGTAGCTACCAAACAGCGAAATTTCTGGGTCATGTGGTAACTCTTCTTAATCTGTTAAGGAACTGTCAAACTGTTTTCCAAAGTAGCTGTACCATTTGTACCATTTAATCTTCCCACCAGCAGTGTATGAGGATTCTAATTTCTCCATGTCTTCCCAACACTTGTAATTATCTTTTTATTATAGCCATTCCAGTGGGTATGAAGTGGTATCTCGCTATGGTTTTGATTTGCATTTCCCTGGTAGCTAATGATGTTGAGCATCTGCTGTGGTCTAAACGTGTTCCCAGAATTCATGTATTGGAAACTTTATCCCCAATCAAGAATGTTGGCAGGCCGATTACACCTGTAATCCTAGCAATCTGAGAGGCCCAGACAGGAGGATCATTTGAGCTCAGGAGTTCAAGACCAGCCTGAGCAAGAGTGAGACCCCATCTCTACTAAAAATAGAAAGAAATTAGCTGGACAACTAAAAATATATAAAAAAAATTAGCCAGGCATGGTGGCACGTGCCTGTAGTCCCAGCTACTTAGAAGACTAAGGTAGGAGGATTGCTTGAGCCCAGGAGTCTGAGGTTGCTGTCAGCTAAGCTGACGTCAGGACACTATAGCCCAGGCAACAAAGTGAGACTCTGTCTCAAAAAAAAACAAAACAAAACAAAACAAAAAAAACGAGTGTTGGCAGGTGGGGCCTTTTGAAGAGTGTTTAGATCATAAGGGCTCCACCCTCTTGAATGGGTTAATGCTGCTATGAATAGGGCTTTCGGGAGTGGACCCTCTCTCTCTTCTTCTCTTCTGCCAAGTGAGGACACAATGTTCCTCCTCTCCAGAAGACACAGCAGTGAGATGCCATCTTAAAACCAGAGATGGAACCTGCTGGCACTGTCACCTTGAGCTTCCCCAGCATCCAGAACTGTGAGAGAATGAATTTCTGTTCTTTATAAATTATCCAGTCTGTGGTATTCTGTTATAACAGCATAAAATGGACTAAAACACCATCTTTTCAAAAGACACCATGTTTTGATTATTTCCAAAACATGGAAAATCAAGACTTGAACCAATAGCGTGGGAGAGACTCTAACCTAGGAGAGATCAAGTTCCTGACAGTAGGATCCTGATTTCATTCATCTTGGAGACATTCTCAGGGCAGAGCACCATTTTCACAGAGTAAAGGTGTTCTATGAATGTTTGCTGAATTATTAATACACTCCTGATGTTTTTTTGTAAGTCAATTGCACTTTCCTACAGAGTTCATTTTAAATAGTATTTAGCTTTCCACGTTAGTCAACAAAAGCCCTTTTAACCTATAATGTAGCAGAGCCACGGTATTAATAATACAAGTCTGCATCCTGGGTCCTGTTAACAGAGCAATGCAGGAGAGGAGGGAGCAGGAGAAGCAGAACTCTTCCAAAACTCTCCTGCCTTGGGCAGAAAGCCAACCCTAGGGGGAAACACTTACTATTTCACTGATGCATGACATACATAAAGCACACTGATCTTAAGTGTATAGCTTGATGTTTTTTTTCATACGAATACACCTGTGTAACCAACACCCAGATAAAGACATCGAACATTTCCTCCCCTATGGGGTTTCCTTATTCTCTTTCCGCAATCAATACCTCTCACCACAGGTAACACTACTCTGACTTCAACACCTCAGGAAAACTTATTTAGAATTTATCTTTGCCACCCTCCCACCTCTTTCTGGACCCCTTTCTCTGGTTACTTGGAGGATGGGACTGTCACATTTCACAGCTCTTATGTGTCTAGGAAGAACCAGTCGATTTCAAATGGACTAGTGTAGACTATCAGAGAATATAGAAACGGGCCAGGGAATGATACAAAAAAGAAATTTTGAAAGAAGACAATTGATCAAGAGCAGCTTATGTATTAAGCAGCTCTGACCCAGAGCTTTCTCATCACCCTCACCGGAAATGACCGGCTGTTAACTGCAAGCACACACTAAGGCTATCGCCCTTTGTCATCTGCTGTACACATGAATGTACTTGTTTGTAAATTATGTATGATTTATTTCACAGGGTGTGAATTCTCTTTTTCCAATAAATCAGCTTGTGTTATAACACAAGGTAAAAGAATTGCACTGGGTATTTTCAAGGAGAAGCACTCAAAATGGGTTGACCCAAAAAATATTCATAAATACTCTCCTGGGCAAGATCTTATGTTCAGCTGAAATCCTCCCACTGTAACCACCTCCAAAAATGAACAAAAACAAACCTAAGAGAATGTTAGACCTCTTAACAAGCCACTAATTACCTGATTAACTAAAAATCACCTGTCAATATTATATAATACAGTAGATACCATAAGCTGGTCTGATAAAAATGCGTCACCAGTAAATATAATACATTTAGTAGAATAAAGACATTGTCACTTATATAATAAAAACCAGTTTGCATTTTTACATTTTGACAGTGCGGTACTGATGTGCTCTTAGTTTTAATTTGTCATTCTGATTTGATCTAGTAATTTCATTTACTTGAAGGCTTTTCAATCTAGCTATAAAGATTGTCCCTCCAATATAAATCTATTAAATCTTTTTGTGTCTTCACATAGCTAGCTTTAGGGCACTTTAAATTCTTTGTTCAAAAGATAAAATACTTCTTGGGTAAATAATTTTCTACACTAAACTCAGATACAAATGTCATTCTCCTGTTATAGATGTGGCTTTTAGATGTTCATATTTCTTTATCCCACAATTATATACAGATTTTTTTAATAATATAGCTATTTGCATTATTCATTTAACAACTTTGAATTTATTTAAAAGTTCCCATAAAAGTAGGTTTAACACATAGGTCCATTTCCTCGGCACACTGCTCATGCCAAGCTCCCCTGCGCCAACACTCTTCTTTCCATTCCCCCACTTAGAAGAGTAGACACTCCATTCCTGGTATACACGCATTATGGTTAAGCTACTTACTGTGGAGTATTTACTTTTAAGAATAGGTATCAGCAAAACTTTCCACATTTAAATGCAAACACGTCTTGCTTTCAGTCCAGAAACAAAAGAACTTAAAGCTAAAGTCTCTCTAAGTAGTAACACCTGTAAGTTCTCTGTTTGTTGTCAGATTTGTAGTTTGCATTTGCTTTGTGCAATACTGGTGCTCATCTTGCTTTCCAAGTAACATTCTAATTTTACTTTTTAGTTTTTGCTCTCTGGTGGTTTCCTAAGGATTACATAAAAACCTAGCTGTAATTTCTCCCCTCCAGTCTACTAAAGTATGTATAAAGTTCATTCTTCAAAGTCAAATGAGAGGGATACTTTTTCTTAAAAGTCTTAAACTTTACAAAGAGATAATTAAATATAACAAAGCTCAGTGAAGTGGGGGCAAGCTAGGAATCAATTGTAGAGGCAACTCATCCATTGATTTGCTATAAAAATGTAGTAATGGCACTCAAACACTCTGTTCCTTCATCAGTAAAATGATGTTAATGGTGCTAGGCTACAGGCTAAGCTATTGCAAAAATAAATAATAAAGTGGCACGGAGAGTTTTATTTTAACATTTTAGGTGAAAGCCACATACTAGTCAAAATGAAAGGAAACATAACATCATTCTGCTTAGTTACGTTGTGGCATAGATAAAGAAAAGATATCTCACTTTAGATTTAGAAATAATATTGAATCTTATAGAGCAAGATAATTTATTATTGTTTTCTTTGTATAGCCTGAAAAGGAAACAGCAGATAGAGAGATGACAGATAGAGAGAAAGCATTAAAATGCAAATGTTATGAAGGATAAGAGACTAATTTTCCACTCAGAAGAACTTCAAATAACTGATGTGGCTGCTCCGCTCCAAGGGAGAAGCAGCATCAACTCCCCACTTCTAAATACAGGCTGCACATGGCGGCTGGCTTCCAAAGACTACAGCATGGAAAGCGGGGAGGGGGAGGGGGGATATCTCTACGGTGGAAAAACCTGACTAACACTGCACTAAGCCAGGTGATCAAGGTCAACATTGATAGTCGTAAATCATGTTGACAGAACATACCCTTGATATGCTATGATCTCTCTCCAAAAAACACATACTCCCGCTCTAACCATTAGAAAAAAAATAAATAAATCAGACAAATTTTCAACAGAGGCATCCCACAATACACCTGACCAGTACTTTTCAAAATTATCAAGGACATCAAAAACAGGAAAAAGTCTTAGAAACTGTCATAGCCAAGATGAGTCTAAGGAGCATGACAACTGAATGTAATGTTTCTTGGGTGAAATTCTGGGATCAAAAAAAAGAACATTAGGTAAAAACTGAGGAAACCTGAATAAAGCATGGGCTTTCGTTAACAATAGTGTATTAATATTGGTTTACTAAGTATGCCATACTAATGTAAGATATGTACTTACTGCTAATGTATAATAATAATATAGGAAACTGTGTGCAGGGGGCTATGTGGGAACTCTGAGCATCTTCTCAAATTTCCTGTAAATATAAAGCTGCCCTGAGAAATAACGTTTGTCTAAAAGTATATATAAATGTTATATATGTCAAACCAAACCAAATTATGTTAAAATATCATAGTCCAAATTCTACAGATAACGTCTATCTCTTCATCTCATGTATATCTGCATGCAATTCATACCTAAGTAAAGTAAAAGAAAATTATGTAAGGTAAAAGATTATTGGCTGGGGTGGTGGCTCATGCCAGTAATCTGGGCACTGTGGGAGGCAGAGGTAGAATAGCTCAAGCCCAGGAGTTCAAGACAAGCCTAGGCTACATAACGAGACCCCTGTCTGCACAAAAAAAAAAAATTAAAAATTAGCTGGACACAGTGGCATGCACCAATAGTCTTAGCTACTTCAGAGGCTGAGGTGGGAGGATCACTTGAGCCCAGGAGTGTGAGGCTGAAGGCTGCAGTGAGCAATGATGCTATGATCGCACCACTCCAGCACTCTATCTCTAAAAAAAGAAAAAAAAAGTATTATTAAGTTAACCATCTAAGTCTCTAAATCAGATGTAGGATGTGTACTAAACATCTAAAAGGCTCTTTTTTAAAGTTTTCAAAAGATTTAAGAATGAAACCATATTCATGGGTTGTCCTTTTTGATATTTATGATTTTTATTTCTTTGCCTTATTAAACTGTCTAGACTCCAGTACACCATTGGCTAGAAATGGTAGAAGTGGATACCCTACCAACACTAGGTACAACATTAGCTGCAGGATTTTTGTAGATGCCCTTTATCAGAGTGAGGAAGTTTCCATCTATTTATTGTTTTCTGAGAGTTTTTGTAGGGGAGATACACTGTATTGTTGGGTTTATAACTTACATCTATGAAATATATGACAACAGTAGTAGAAGGATGAAAGAATGATCAATAGAATTATACTGTTTAAAATTTTGTATATTTTGCCTGAAGTCATTCGATACAACTCTAAGTGGATTATAATTAATTGAAGATACAGATTTTAATCCCTAGATTAGCAACTACTAAAAAAAAAGTGATACAAAGAGATATAACTAAAAGATATGCATATACAATAGAGGAATTAAAATGAAATTTTAAGAAAATATTTTATTAAAACAAAAGGCAGGCCGGACGCGGTGGCTCAAGCCTGTAATCCTAGCACTCTGGGAGGCCAAGGCGGGCAGATTGTTTGAGCTCAGGAGTTCGAGACCAGCCTGAGCAAGAACGAGACCCCATCTCTACTAAAAATAGAAAGAAATTAGCCAAACAACTAAAAATATATACATATAAAAATTAGCTGGGCATGGTGGTACATGCCTGTAATCCCAGCTACTCGGGAGGCTGAGGCAGAAGGATTGCTTGAGCCCAGGAGTGTGAGGTTGCTGTGAGCTAGGCTGACGCCATGGCATTCTGGCCCGGGCAAGAGAGTGCGACCCTGTCTCAAAAAAAAAAAAAAAAAAAAAAGGCAGAGACAAAAGAAACAGAGAAGCCAATAAAAAGCAAATGGCAAAATGCAGACCTAAATCTAACGACAACAACAATTACATTAAAGGTAAATAAACTAAACACCACAATTAAAAGGCTGAGATTGTCAGACTGGATTTAAAAAGCAAGAACCCAATACATGCTCTCTGTAAAAACGTGCTTTAAATACAAAGATAACAAGTTGAAAGTAAAATAAGAGGAAAAGACAGTCCATGCAGACAATATGCATAGGAAAGCAGGGGTAGCTATATTGATATCAGGCAAAATAGACTTCAAGACAAGGATACTACTATAGACAAAGGGGAATACTGCATAATAATAAAATGGTCCATATCTTAAAATATATACCATATCTTAAAATATATAACATTTGTAAATATATGTGTCTACTAATAGTACTTTGCAATACATAAAGCAAAAACTTACAGAACAAAAGGAAGAAATAGACAATTCCACAGTTTGGGATTTTAATAGTATTTGATAAGACAAAAAATCAAAACCAGTAAGGATATGGAAGGCCTGAACAATAATATCAACCACCTTAATCTAATTGACATTTAAAAGGTGACTATACCCAATAACTCCAGAATACACATTCTATTTAATGTGCATGGTACCTGTACTAATTTAGACCATATGCTGGGTTATAAAACAAAGCTAAGTAGGTTTCAAAAGATCCAAATCTTACAAAGTATGTTTCTGTAACCAAAACAGAACTAAACATTGATGCCACCACTACTAAGTAAAGCAGAATCTTTGTAGGTGAGACAAACACATTTTGTACAGGTGTCAAACTTCCCCAGGTGATTCTAATGAGAGCCAGTGTTGAAAATCGGTGACGTAGAGATATGACTTAGAGATGTGGCAGCATGACGTAGAGATGTGGCAGCATCTAGCACCAGAAACAGCTGCATCTGCTGAGTGAGTGGGGATGCGAATATGGGAAGAGGCAGATGATTATTTTACATGTAAGTCCTCTATTTTATTTTTTAAGCATGTGTATGTATTGTTTTGGTAAAATTTTAAATTTAATACTTAAAGTCTTTTCCTCGGAGATGCATTCCCTGACCTTCCCTATATAAGTGGTTTCTCCACTGTTAGTCTCTATCTCTGGTCTCTGGTCTTTGTCTTCATCGAGGCACTTATTCCAATTTTAAATTATTAAATACATATGTGGGCTGGTCCAAGTGCAGCGGTGTTTATGACTAATTGATCACAACCGGTTACAAATTTCTTTGTTCCTTTTCCACTCCCACTGCTTTGACTAGCCTTTTGAAAAAATAAATTTAAAAAATTGTAATTACATATGTGTCTTTATTTATGTGTTTACTCTTTGTCTCATACCCAAGTTTTTAAGCTCCTCTCAGGCAGATCCACGTGTTTTATTTACCAATATTTACCCAATATTTAATAAACAGTAGGTACTCAATATGTATTAAATTAATAAATTATTAAATAAGCAGATTTTTCCTTTCTACAATGAATGCGTATTACCATTATGAAAAGAAATATAATTACACTAAAAACATTATTTAAATCTGAATTAATATGGTATTCACATTCATGCTTGCTTAAATTCCTTTCTTGGTCCAGTCAACTAAAGAGGAAAGAAATACAATGCAATTGTCAAGGCTCATTTTACATTAATTAAGTCAGGCTTTCTTGTTTTCTAAGATCTTAGGCTATTATTTTATGATTTCTTACTCGTAAATATTTTTATAAAATCTAAAGATTCCTATGGAGATAGAGACACAAATGATTTGCTATATTTCTATTTTTAAGGAAAGATTAATTTTGGGTTTGAACAACAACAACAAAAAGATTTCTTCCATTCATTACTTTTCTGCTCCATGTGCTCTAATCTCCAGTGACACTACATTGACCTAGGTTGGAGGGGAAGATGATACCTCTTTCCACCCTGTGACCTTTGTAAGACATCTCCCTCCACTCCTTCCCTCCCTCAAACATAGTAAATGGTGAAAACCAGTCTACTGTAAATTTTTTTCATTACTATATTTCTTTAAATGTTATTAATATCCACAAGTAGAGGGTGCCTAAATTTTAGTCATATCTTTATAAATATCCTTTTAGTTACAGCAAATTTTGAGGCAGAGGCATCAAAGTACACAAAGAACTAGTTTTTGTTTTGCGGCAAGTACGCAAGGCCCCTCCAACGTGACGGTGAGCAAGCGTGTTTACCATCCACACTGCATCTGTCATCAAAGGTCACATGTTCTGTTTTTATTGATCGTGTCTTAAAAGTTAAGCAATACATTATTTCTTTTGGAATTAACTGAAATCTAAGATTTACAACAGGCTGATGAGATTTAATTACATAAAGATAATATTCACAGAGATCAATAGCAATTAAAACTATGGTATTTTTTAAAGTTTTTCATTTTCTCAAAGAACAACTCAAGACTTCCAGTTTTCAGTCCAGCATGTAAGAAGCTTGGAAGTCACCACTCCATCCTAGCAATTAATAAAAAGCTGAAACTAAGAAATCAGCAATTCTTCTTACCTTCATAAGAGAAGGAGGTCACAGGACAAACTGCTGCCCCTAAAGTTGTAGAGACCGACAGGTGAATACAGAGAATTACAACTTAGAGCAAAAACCTGCAAACTGAATGCAGGAACCAGTGATAGGATAGGAAAACCTGAACTGTAATGACAAATTGCTGGGGGCTCATGTGGACAAGTCTGAGAGATAAAAACTCCAGGAGGACCCAGTGGTGGAGGCAGGCCTCCATGTTATTCAAAGTTCAGTACTTGTTCCCAAGGCCAAATCAGTAAGAATGAAAAACGAGGACAAGTGGTTTGAGGAAAAGGAAAGAGAAGTTTGTTTATTTTCCAGCAAATGAGGAGGGCAACAGAATATCATCTCAAAAGATCGCCATCACACCTTTAAGCAGAAATACAGGGTTTTTTAAAGGGAAGTTTTCAGAGGTTGGGCTGGGGTCTACGTCGTGGCTTTGGGCTATTGTTGTTTAACTGTAGCTGGTGGTTTTGGTAGACCTTATCGCCAGTGAAGAGGATCTCAGTGAAGATGATCTCGTGACCTCTGGACAATTCTGTTGAGCCATCTCCTGTGGTTTAAGTCTGTGGTCCCCAACCCCCAAGCCTCGGAGCAGTACCAGTCTGTGGTCTGTTAGGGACTGGGCCACAGAGCTCTGTCGCCCTGCACATCCCCCAGTCCTTCTGTCTGTGGAAAAATTATCTTCCATGAGAAGGGGCAACATAGTCATCGAGCTACTTCCTGCTGATTGGGGTGACATTTTAGATGGAAGGTTTGTACTTATTTATGCCATTACTGTTTCTGGTTTGTCAAAGCTTTGGCAGTAGGTTTACAAAAAAATAAAGAATGCAACAGATTACCAGCAAAAAAGACCTATGCAACAACTACAACCATTGAAGATTGACAAAGCAAAATTGAGGATACCTGATAAGAGGGATTTTACTCTGCTTTGTATCTAAGACACCGATAGGACTATAGGTCCTTAATGTCACCTTGTACATGATGTCTAACATGGGGCTGGGCAAGAAAGAAACATGGGACCTCTGAGTATGGAGCTATTAGTATCAATGACAAACCCAGCAATGAGACAGATCAGAAGAGCTGATAGTTTGGGAAATCCTCATTAAGGAGTTGTCTCTCCATCTTCACAGGGTCCCTTCCATTTCTCCGCCAGTTGTTGTTGGGGTCCCTGTTCTTTCCAGGCTGTAAGCAACACCAATCTCCTGGTTTGAAGGGATGGAGGGCTGCTTCCAACTACGGTGAGGACCTGAAAGAGGTAAACTCAGGTATAGTGGCTAGGATTTTATTTATCTATTTGACATATTGTTTTACTCTGGTTTTTCCACTTACGGTTATATTGCCATACTTACCTTGGGGCACTAGGAAGGATCTCTCATAAACTATTTCATAGGGGCTTAACTTAAGCCTACTTCTACGGCCTGCCCTTATCTAGAGGGGGGCAAATGGCAATATCTTTAGACCACTTTAGATGGGTTTCCTGCATCAATTCTGTTATAATTTTCTTTAAAGTATGATTCATTTTCTCCCAGAGATTGATGTCTCCAGGATGCATGCAATTTCCATTCTAGATGTAGGGCTAGTACTCCAGGGGCAGCCAGGGAATCTGCAGTCCAGGTTGTAGCCACCTCTGCAGTCCTCAAATCTCCAAGGGGAGTAGGACCTGCGGGGTCAAGTGAGGCACTCTTGCTCCGAGGTGCTCTGGCTGCACAGAAGGGGGTCCTTGCCATCCTCGTCCTCCATCATGTCCCCAACACAGATGCTCTGGTAGGGCTTTACTCACTTGCTGAGTTACCTCCTACATAAAGGAGGGTCCATTATCACTCTGTATGGATGAAGGGATACCATACCTTGGTCAAATGCAAAAAGGAAACAGTGTCTCCACTTTTGTTCTCCCAGTTGGCACTCAAGAGGTTGGAACATGGGTTGTGTTGGGTCTGACCAGTTACCCCAACCACTGCCACCATGTCCTTGACCTGGTGGCCCAGCTTAGTGACGGGCATCCACTCCTTGTCCTTCACTTTGCCTCCACAAGCTCCGTGGCCTTGCCCCAGCCCCAACCACAGCCGTGACCCAGGCCCCAAATGCCACTCCACGGAAGCCACTGCAGCCTCCCATTCCAGGGCCCCTGGGGCCTCTGGGCCCTTGCACTGCACAGGCATCATCCGCCATTTGATGTTTTCTACCACGTCCTTGCTAAGAGAAGTTAGTTTAGAGTTTAGAACAGAAAATGTAGCTCTCGTGTCAATTAAAAGTCCACCAATGGAGTTCCCCCTGTCAATTGTGCCTGGAGCTCCTGTGGGGATATTTTGGATCAGGACCACCAGTGAGGCATGGAGCCCTGGGCCCTCTCATTGATCACATGAGTCCTGGACACACCACCACTGTGCTAATTTTCCTATATTTGTAGAGACGGGGTCTCACTCTTGCTCAGGCTGGTCTCAAACTCCTGGCCTTAGCCTCCCAAAGTATTAGTACAGGCACAAGCCACCACACCCAGTTATTAATACTTTCGCACTTTCTTACAAAATTAAACATAACTCTTATCATATAATCCAGCAATCACACACCTTGATATTTAATCAGAATAGTAGAAAACTTATGTCCCCACAAAAACCTGCACACAGATGCTTATAGCAGCTTTATTCACAATTGCAAAAACTTGAAAGCAACCAAGATGACCTTCAGTGGGTAAATGGATAAATAAACTGTGTTATATCCAGATAATGGGATATTATTCAGCACTAAAAAGAAATGAGCCTTCAAGTCATGAAAAGACATAGAGGAAACATAAATGCATATTAATAAGTGAAAAAAGTTAGTCTGACAAGGCTACTTACTGTATGATTTCAACTATATGATATTCTGGAAAAGGTACAACTGGAGACAATAAAAAGATAAGTGGTTGCCAGGGGTTGGGCAGAGGGAGGAATGAATAAGTGGAGCACAGAGGATTTTTAGGACAGTGAAACTATTCTGTATGATATTATAATGGTGGATGCATGTCATAGTACATTTGTCCAAACCCATTGAACGTACACCACCAAGAGTGAACCCTAATGTAAACCACAGAGTTTGGGTGACAAGGATGTGTTGATGCAGGTTCATCAGTTGCAACAAATGTGCCACTCTGGTGAGGGATGTTGATAACGGGGGTGTATAGGAACAAGAGTGACTTTATTTTAAATAATAATCCATCTGTCTAAATCTGAGTCCAGGAATGCCTCCAAAATGCCTAGCTGATGTATTACTCTTTACAGAGGAAAACCTAGCCACTGTAAGTTTCACCTTTCCTCCAAAACAACCCTCCATGCTAATGCACTGTGATGCCAGCAGCATTCTCTCAGCCACCACACATTCCCTCCAGAGCATATATATTATTTCCTCCAGATATAACCCCTGGGTCTGGGGGGTTGCAATACGGAGATCTACTTATCCTGTGGTTACCCAAGACCATGCTTCTTTCTGTAAATCCCCCTAATAAATCATCTTATACCCACAAACTGGATTTGTCTGCTTCATTCTTTGATTTCTTAGCTCCTTTGAACATCTGTGGGTTGCTTTGCATATACGGCCCTTTCACGGAACGGGGAGGCTATGCTTGTGCAGGGTCAGGGAATATATGGGAAATCTCTGTACCTTCCACTCAATTTTACCATGAACCTAAAAAGATTCTTAAAAACAAGGTCTACTTTTTTAAATAATGATAAAAGACTTCCAAGAAAAACAGAAAGGAATTTGTAAAAAGCTATAGAAACAATATAGTTAATAATGTCATAAGGTCTCTGACTCTTATAAGTTTATTTATATTTAGAGGACTCTATACTGCAGAAGTTCCTGACTTTGGTGTAAGTGGGACCTGCTGTTCCCCCAAAGTTTCTTTTTCTGTTTTTTTGTTTTGTTTTGTTTTTTGAGCCAGAGTCTCACACTGTCACCCAGGCAAGTGCCATGGCATCAGCTTAGCTCACTGCAACCTCAAACTCCTGGGCTCAAGCAATCCTCCTGCCTCAGCCTCCCAAGTAGCTAGGACTACAGGCGCACACCACGAAGCCAGGCTAAGTTTTTCTACTTTTAGTAGAGACGGGGTGGGGGTGGGGAGGTCTCACTCTTACTCAGGCTAGTCTTGAACTTCTGAGCTCAAGCAATCCTCCTGGTTAGGCCTCCCAGAGTGCTAGGATTACGGGCATGAGCCACCGGGCTTGGCCTTCCTCAACAGCTTTGAGAGCACCCAGGCAACAATACCTTCCCAGTCAGCCCACACCCAAAGGTCTCCCTTCTCTTTGTACTGAGAAAAAGGAGAGGAGCTGTCTGCTCCTCAGTTGCCAGTGTCCTTTTGCCCTACACCCTTCCCCACCCAACAAAGTGACTGCTCCTTTACATGGAGAGTTTCAGTTGCTTCTCTTAAACACAAGCAGCTATTCCAAGATTCAGGGCACACTTCATTAATAGCCAGTCACCACTAGGAATGCTCCACTATAGTCTCCACCCTGAATAGTGCTTACCTCTCAAGTTTTGATGTTATCAAGATTTGAAGCTTCTCCCAGAATTCTGAGATTTTTTTTTTTAGAGATGGGATCTTGCTCGGTTGCCCAGACTAGTCTTGAACTCTTGGGCTCAAGCAATCCTCCTTTTTTGGCCTCCCAAAGTGCTGGGATTACAGGGGTGATTCACCACACCTGGTTATTTTCCCAGAATTCTGACATTAAAATGAATACAAGTCTATAAACTTCTCATTTCCAAGTCTGAGTTTTCCTAGGAAAGGGAATTTCTGATTGACTTATCTTGCATCAAGAGTCTCCTGAGGCTGGGTGTGGTGGCTCACACTTGTAATAGAGTTACTACATGACCCAGCAATTCCCCTCCTAGGTATATACCCAAGAAAAACAAAAATATATGTCTAAATCCTTAACCATGGGAGAAATATATACATAAATATATACACACACACACACACAAATCTTTGTACACAAATGTTCATGGCAGTATTATTCATAACAGTCAAAAAGTAGAAACAACTTAAATGTCCATCAGCTGACGAAGGTATACACACAATATGCAAGATCCATAAATGGAATATCATTTGGCAATAAAAAAGAATTAAGTACTGATGCATGCTATAACGTGAATGAACTTTGAAAACATTATAGCAAGTGAAAGAAGCTGGTCATGAAACACCATTATATAATCTCATTAATATAAAATGTCCAGAATAGGCAAATCTATAGATAGAAAATGAATTAGTGGTTGCCTAGGGCTGAAGGATGGGGAAGGAGAATGAGAAGTGACTGCTAGTGGGTATAGGATTTAGGAAGGACAAAAATATTTTAAAGTCATTAATAGATTGTGGGGATGGTTGCAAAACCCTGTGCATATAATAAAAAACATGGAATTGTATACTTTGGGTGAATTATCTTAATAAATCTGTTTTAAAAAATAATCTCCTGGCTCAATCAGCTATTGGTGATGATGAGGATGATGAGGATGATGAGGGGTCAGGGAGAGGAAGCAGGGTTACAAGCCCAATCACACAGACCCAGCTGTGTATACTTGGGCCTATTCCCAGAAAAAGGAGAATCACTATGAGTTTGGAGCAACTGCCAGAGGTATCTTCTATATTAGGAACTTCCATTTAAAGAAATACATGCGATACAAATCCTGAAAGCTTGGCAGTTAGGCATGATCTTATGCAAGTGCTCAACAGTGTTATCATCACTCACAGAACATGGTATTTGTGTGTATTTGCTTGAAACCATGGCATGGCTTAGAAATAATTGAATTTTCCATATCCTATAACTAAATGCAGTTTCTAATTATTACTTGGCTACCCATATAAATCCTAAGTAAATCTGTGGAGTTTCTTTTCCCAGTACTATACAAATAAATGTCAATAATTGTCATGTCTGATTTACCTTGTATTTTGTTAAGCAGCTAAAAGTAAATATTGAAAATACTTGTTAGTTATGCAAGTTTGAGCAGGTGTTTTCCTAAAGGAAGACTATACATCTTTAAATTTAGGAATGATTGAATCAAAGCAAATTACTACCCTGATTTCCTGACATTTAATGGTGCTCATTTTAACTGTCATTTCACCCCCACAATTGCCTAAAAGTGTTAAGAAACTGTTGTGAATGTACTCCAGCACTTACTAATAAAGCAGCTCTCTGGATTTCCTCCATTTGACAATCTCCAGAATATAGCTGTGGACAAGGACACCATTACTCCTCTCCTGGTAACTCATGCCCACAGCTTTGACATCAGACTCATGCCTACATTTTTAGTTCCTGGGCAATTTTGTCCAGTTGGAGGCAAAAGGGAGATACAGCACAAGGGGAATCAGAGAGATTCCAGGTGTGAGTAGGATTTGACACATCATTGTTGGCTTTGGGAGGTAGGGGCCCATGTAGAAGGACCAGAGTGATATCTCTAGAAGTACAGAAAAGTCCTCAACTTACAACAAGCAAGAAGACAGAGACTTCAGTCGTACAGCTGCAGGAACCGGTTCTGCCAACAACTGAATGAGCTTGGAAACGGAGTCTTCCCAGAGCCTCCCAGTCAGAGCCCAGAACGGAGAAACCAGGTGCGCCAATCCAGAGTTCAGACCTACATAACTATGAGATAATAAATTTGTTTAATTTTAAACCACATTTACTTTATGTTAATTTGTTACAGCAGCAGTAGAAAACTAATGCAGACAGATAACACGTATTGGGTACCAGATAGCAGACACTGTGAAGAACATTCAATATGCCCCACCACACTCAATCCTCACAACTTTTATTATCCCAGCTTCAAAGTTGAAGAATGAGGTCCTTAACACATTTTATGAATAATTTTATTCAGACTTTTCACCTGCATCTTCGACATCAACATCAGCCTCATCACTGAAGCTATCTTCTGTCATCCAACATCATTTTTCAAAGCATACCGTCATCACTTCCAACTGTTTGAAACACAGCCTTCTGAATCTGGATACGATTTTATCATTAAAAACTTAATCCCAAATCATAAGAATATTTTCAGAACATTGTCAGTTGGTTTTTGTTTGTTTTAACCTTTTTAAAGTGATCTTTAAAAGGCTTCTTTACAACAGTGGGTCTCAAAGTGTGGCTCCAGATCCCACCGTCATCTGGGGACTTGTGAGAAATTCACATTCTCGGGCCTCACTCCAGACTTACTGAATCAGAAACTCTGAGGAGGGGCCCAGAACGCTGGGTTTTAATAAGCCCTGCAGGTGATTCTGATACACACTACAGTTGAAGAATCACTACTTTACAACATCTAACTGTTGCAATTACGAGATCATGTTGTTTGGAATAATCTAGATAAAATCTGTGTACCTCCTTTTTAAAACTGATTTTACTGTTACAGGGACTGTTCTAGAAATACCCCCACCATATTATCTAAAACAGCAACTCCTATCACACCTTATCCCTCTACGCTGCTTTATTTTCTTTATAACCTGTTATATATCAGACATTATAAATTATTAACTGAAAAGAAAAACGAGGTTTATAATTTGGAAAAGGAGAGCTTTATTCTCGCAGAGGGTTTACAGCCCCCAGTAGCCATTCCCGCGGGCTGGAAAATAGGGCTCCCAGCCACAAGCCAGGAACCCGTGCTTCAAGGGAGGGACAAAGGAAACAGGATTTTATACAGACCAGGGTGGCTAAAAAGACATATTTAATGAACTATAGGAGGAGTCATAAATATTCATGCAAAGAGAACTGCGTGCCTGCGCAATGGGGCTTTTTGTTGTTTTATGGGGTCCATGTTTTAAAATGGCTGCCCTCTAAGTCAAAAAGGTGAAACAAGGACATGAAAACCCTTCTGCGTATATTCTGTAGACTGTTAAAACCACTTCATGGTTGGTGGTCTTATATCAGGAAAGAATGCTGGTCTGGCTCTTAGGAAGTGAAGCGTGATGGCTGTTAGCAAGGGAGGGGTAAAATGATTCTCAAATGGCTGGAAACTCAGTTTTAAGGTTTCTCTAGGGTCCCTTTGGTCAAGAGAGGTCCATTTGGTCAGGAGGGGGCTTAGGATTTTATTTTTAGTTCATAATATCTATTTGTCTAGTATCTGTCTTCCCCACTAGAATGCATGCTTCATGAAGGCAAACACTGGTTTCATTCAGGGTTTTCTCCCCAACAACAAGAATAGTGCCTGGTCCTATTTGAAATGAAGCCTAACATGTCTTCATGAACTGGGCTATACCACATAGCTGGTCTGGGTCCAGAGCACAATGGGGAAGATGACTCAGATTTGGTTCCAAGTTGCTCTCACTGAAGTATCCTACTAAACCAGCAACAAGTAGTGCAAAGGATTCACACCATATAAGGAGGGGACTTTGCCTATAGCTAGACCTCTCTGCTCCCACTCCTCCCGTCCCTGTCCCAAAGGAGGATTCTTACTATTCTAGGCATCGTCCCTCGGGATACGTGTGACTGAAAATGGGTATAACATCAGTGACTCCTCTTGGGCCAGGCTCGATTGCTGAGCCTCCATCTGCAGATACTTGTTCCATGGGAAGTCAAAGGGTCCAGCCAGCATGGCTCCATACTTGGGTACCCTGCTCCCTTCTGTCAAAGCAGGGCCTGCCCCGCTATTCCATCCTCCCCACACGTGAGTCTAATTATTATATTGGGTCTTGCTTAGAGAGAAAATTTAATTAATTCCAGGAATAAAACTGTCTTTGTGGCCAGATCATGTTGATCATAAGAAAGTTATTTCTAATTCATTTATTCAAAACAGTATAAAAAAAGGAAAGCATATTCAATATGCCTCTCACATTCTGTTTTCCCAGATAAGATCACCACAATAATATTCTTTGGGAAATTCCTCAAATGCATCTCTCCATTCTTCATCTTCCAAGGAGAGATAAACAAAATAAATCTCCCATAAAATTACCATTACTAACTATAGTAGTTATTATACTTTGGGGTTTGGGGTGCTTTTTTTTTCTCAATAAAGCTTTCTTTCTTGCTTTCTTTCTTTTTTGTAGAGATAGGGTCTCACTATGTTGTCCAGGAACTCCTGACCTCAAGCTATACTCCTGCCTTGGCCCCCCAAAGTGCTAGGATTACAGGTCATTAGTATACTTTTGATACTTCATCTTTATTATGCACAATAATCATTTCCCTATTCATTTCCTTCAAATGCTTCCTCACAGAGAAATCTATTACTAATAATACTTTAATTTTCTAGGGTTAACTTGTTTGCTATCTTCATTTATGAAGTTTTTAAAATCTGATTTTCAAGACTCATTTTTGAAAAATGTTCCTTGACTTTTTAGTTTTTGTTTCAGATTCCATAAAATGATCCAAGCCAAGGGTCTAAAAACAGAGGGGCATCTATAGCAGGCCACCCATTTTTTCTAGTAAATTCTTAAGTATCTTAAGGGAAGAAAGCATCTGATCCTCTTTTGTTTTTTTTTAACAGCAGGGTTGAAAGCAGAATCCAGAACCCTACTTACATGGGATTCCTCAGCTTTCATATTAGATGACTAAACTAAATGATCTTTAATGTCCCTGTCAGTTTTCAAATTGTATTCCATGCCCCTCTTCAGACAGCAAATATATATTTCATTGGACTAATTTGAACTGAAGGACTATTTCTCTAACTGGAGAAAAGTACCTGCTTTATATGGTACCTGCCAATCTTGCTGATAAGCATTTCATGTGTTCATCAGTTGTTTGAACAGAAAGTTCTTCCTTATCTCTGCAGGACTGCCCAGGGCTCAGTCCTCAGAATTCTCCACGTACAATCTCCCTAGGCGATCTAATCCTGTCATGGAGCCTTATATGCTATACATAGACTGATTCCTCCCAGCTCAACCTTTCCTCTGTACTCCAGACAAATATCTAGCCTAGTCAGCATTGTTCAGTTAGATGTCTAAGCTTAATAAAGTCCATAAATAAACTTCTGATTTCACTGAATCCCCTCCAACAGCTCTCCTCAACTCACTAAATGACAAATCCATTCTTTCAAAAAACGTGACTCCTTTCTTTTTCTCTCACCACACAGCCAATCCAACCCTGTCCGGGTGCTCCACTTTCCAAATATAGACAGAATCTGACGACTTCTCACCACCTCCGTCCCTGCTACTATCACTAGTTTCTGTCACTGCTGTAACAAATAACTACAAACCCAGTGGCTTTAAATGACCCAAATTTATTACTTACAGTTTTATAATTCAGAAGTCTGAAATGGGTCTCACCAGGCTAACACCAGATGTTGGCAGGGCTACCTTCCGGAGGCTCCATTTCCTTGCTTTTTAAAATATATATATTAATATATTGATTGTTCATTTCCTTGCTTTTGCCAGCTTCCAGACATCACCACATTCTGTCCCTCAGGGCCCTCTTCCTCCATCTTTACGGCCAGCAAAAGAGGGTCAAGTTATTTCCATATCGCATTACCCAACCTCCTCTTCTGCCTCCCTCATCCACATTTAAGGACCCTGGTGATTCTATTAGGCCCACCTGGAAATCCAGAATAATCTCCCTGTTTTAAAGGGAGATTATTTCAACTAATTAAACAACCTTAATTCTATCTGCTGCCTTAATTACCCTTGGCCAAGTAACATAACATATTCACAGAGATAAGGACATGTAGACCTTTGGTAGGTGGTCGGGAGGAGCATTGTTCTGCCTACCACAGTCACTTTGGTATAAATTATAAGTATCCCTCACCTAGATTTTTCCAATAGTCTCCAAATAGGTTTCTCTGCTTCCATTCTTGCTTCCCCATGCTTGCCCCACCACAATTCTCCCAAAGAGACCAGAGCACTTAAAATTTAAGTGTGATCATGTGACTCCTCAGCTGAAAACCTCTAATGGCTTCCCATCTCAGAATAAAGCCAAAGTCCTCAACAAGGCCTAGAGGAGCCCTGTCACCTCTCCTACTCAGTGCCCCCCATTTCCCTTCATTCACTCAGATCTAGCCACTCCAGCCTGCTCGCTGTCTCTAGAGTCAGGCACCCTCCCACCCCAACTCCCAACCCTCACAGGACCTTTGCACTTCTTGTTCCCTCTGTCTGGAATGCTCTTCCCCCAGATATCCACGGGGCTTATTCCCAAACTTCCTCAGATCTCTGCTCAAATGTCACTTTATGAGAGGGATCTTCCCTGACCAGACTGAACTATTTAAAATGGCATCCCCTGCCCCCAATTTTCTCTGTTATGGACTGGATGTTTGTGTTTCTCAAAATCCATACGTTAAAGCCCTAAGCCCCAATGTGACGGTATTTGGAAGCGGGGCCTTTGGGAAGTAATTAGGTTTAGATGAGCTCATGAGGATAGAGACCCTATGATGGAATTAGTGCCCTTATGAGAAGACACCAGAACTGTCTCTCTCCCAGTTATGTGACAATACAGCAAGATATGGCCATCTGCAAATCAGAAAGAGGAACCTAATCAGCCAGCACCTTGATCTTGAACTTCCAGCCTCCAGAACTGTGAGAAATAAATAGCTGTTGTTTAAGCCGCCAGCCTATTTCATTATAATAGCCCAAGCTAAGACACTATCCTTATTCTTCTTCTTCATAGCATTTATATATTTATTTCTTTAGTATTTATCTCTTCCCAGAAGAAAATGAGATCCATGAGGGCAAGATCTTTGTGTTTTGTTCTTTTGCTGTTTTTCTTAATATCTACATTACTGAGATTCTCAGTAAGTCAATAAATATCTGTTGAATAAATGAATGAATCTGATTTTTTTACTCTATTACTGCCAATTAATGCAAAGTCAGTCATTTGTGCCATTAGTTCACAAAAGAATTTTCCCCTTGCCCCCAGAAGTAGAAAATACACAGAGTTGCCAGTGGCTAACATGACAATCACAGAGCTACAACATTAAAGGCAGTAAGAAGTATACGTTTTTTAAAATTCAGGCATAAGACGTACAGAAAAAAATACCTATAAATATTTTTTAAACTTTTTGGTTATTGTAAATAATGAATATGAGAATATTAATACAGAAAAAGAAAAGACTTTTTTTTTTTTTGAGACAGAGTCTCACTCTTTTGCCCAGGCTAGAGTGAGTGCCAGTGGCATCAGCCTAGCTCACAGCAACCTCACACTCCTGGGCTCAAGTGATCCTCCTGCCTCAGCCTCCCGAGTAGCTGGGACTACAGGCATGCGCCACCATGCCCGGCTAATTTTTCTAAATATTTTTAGTTGTCCAATTAATTTCTTTCTATTTTTGGTAGAGACGGGGTCTTGCTCTTGCTCAGGCTGGTTTCGAACTCTTGAGCTCAAACGATCCGCCCACCTTGGCCTCCCAGAGAGCTAGGATTGCAGGCGTGAGCCACCATGCCCGGCCATATGAAAAGATTTTTGATAAACTGATTGTTTTTTGGGACAGGTTAATGGGGGGGTGAGGTTTCGTCTTTATTTTTATTTCTACTAATCCTGTACTGATCCAAACTTTATATTTGAGCTGATAAAAAAAATTCTAAACCGTCCACTGTATTTTTTAAGAGTCCATTTGTTAGACAAAATATGAGGAAATGTGGCCTATTTTATCACCTTTTTTTTTCTTTTTTTTTTTTTCTTTTTCTGGTTTCTGAATGGCTATTTAAATACAGATAACAGTGTGCACAGAACAAACTGGAGCAGCAGGTTCTGCCACCCTGCCCAACTCCTGGTGTTACCTGATATCTCCGCTCAGACTGGCAGAACCAGCAACACTGTGTGGTGTAATACAGTTGGACTCTTGCCCAAACTGAGCCCCCAAACACAAGGAGCAGCCCTCATGTTGAGAAGTGTGAAGGTCGGGACAAATCACTACTTGACATATGCCACTCACATAATTTCAGAACAGAGCAGAAAAAGGAACCCCAGACAAAAGGGAACAGAGGAAAAGTCAAAGTGAAGGCATTTTGAAGCTTTGATGTAAGAAGTTTTTCTGACATGTTATATAGAACAAGCTGAGAAAGATCAAGCTAAGAAATGTAAAACATGAATGTACACTCTAGTTTTATCTGTAGAATTCAAAATCTTTCACCAAGATTTCCACACTTGGTTTCTGGCAAAAAAAAAAGTGAATACTCTTTCATGTGGTATATGCCATTTTCTTAAAACAATTTACATTTCTTATTAACAACGTTTGCTTTGGGGGGTAGTTATTCAGTTTGCACAAACAAAACTGTATGTATAATTAATATAAACATTTACCATAAATCTTCAAAATTATATGAATGACTATTACAAGCTTAGCACCCATTTTGTTTATAACCCATTGACTCTGAGAATCTGCAATTTCCTAAGACAACT
>CAUYSK010107290.1:0-16902 GCA_963575035.1 Avahi laniger | reverse complement strand
CTCCCTCCCTCCCTTCCAACCGCCAGACGTCCTTCCACAACTGCTTACATCGTCCCTTCCACACTTGCTCACTTCGTTGCTCTCTTGCTCCCTTCCTCCCTTCCTTCCTTCCTCCCTTCCTCCCTTCCTCCCTTCTTCCTTCCTTCCTGCCTGCCTTCCTTCCTGCCTTCCTTCCTTCCTTCCTTCTTTCCTTCCTTCCTTCTTCCTTCCTTCCTTCTTGCCTCCCTTCCTCCCTCCCTTCCTTCCTTCTTTCCTTCCTTCCTTCCTTCCTTCTTCCTTCCTTCCTTCATTCCTTCCTTCCTTCCTTCCTTCCTTCCTTCTTCCTTTCTTCCTTTCTTCCTTTCCTTTCTTTCTCCCTTCCTTTCTCCCTCCCTTTCTCCCTTCCTCTCTTTCTCTCTCTTTCTCTTTCTCTCTCTCTCTTCCTTCCTTTCTTTCTTTCCTCCCTTCCTTCCTTCCTTCCCTTCTTCCGTCCTTTCCTTGCTCTGTCACCCAGGCTAGAGTGCAGTGGTGTCATCATAGCTCACAGCAACCTCAAATTCCTGGTCTCAAGCCATCCTCCTGTCTCAGCCTCCTGAGTAGCTGGGACTACAGGTGCATGCCACCACGCCTGGCTAAATTTTTTTTCTGTTTTTTTTAGAGATGGAATCTCATCCTTGCTGAGGCTGGTCTTAAGCCATCTTCCTGCCTTGGCTTCCCAGAGTGCTGGGATTACAGGCATGAGCCACCGCACCTGGCCTCAGTATTTTTTTTAAGAAAAAGATAGGAAGAAATAAATTACATATGTAAAAAGTTCTTATTTATATAAGAGGTTACAACTAGAACTGCTCTATCCTTACTGTCTACCAAAAACACATACTTTCCTGTCAGCCATAACTCTCAGAAGTCAGATACCAGAGCTTTTGTTAATCTTCAGTCCTCCCCTCCCCCGCAGCTTTGATGCTGTTTTCTGCCCCCTCTTTCTGAGGCTTGTTTCTTCATTGGCTATGACACTGTCCTGGATCTCCCAGTTTTTTGGCTAGTCATTCTTTATCTCTTTACAGAAACTTCTTTCTTTCCTTAACCCACCAAATATTCTTTACTTATATTTATTGTAGATTCCCTTCTTTTTAATTCTGCTCTCCTTGTCTGATTGCATTTACTCCCAGTCTTTAGCCAGCGGAAAGCTTCATCTCTATCCAAGGGTGCCTGGAGCCATCTCTTCCTGGCTTATGAGAGCCAGTTCTGCGCATCGTGCGCTGAAAGCACAGCTCTGTGTTCAGAGCCCTCGCCCTGGTAGTGTGAAGCCTGCTGTGGGGAGAGCATTTACACCACAGATCAGGGCTCTCCCGGCCAGAGCCAGTTTGCCAACACACCACTGTCTAATCCCAACGTCTGTCCCAAGAGAAAAGCTCCCAAGATCATTTCTCTCTGAATGCCCTATTCACTCTTAAACTCAGTTCAAAACAAATTGACTGACATGTCAAACCAGTTCTTCCTGATTTCCCTACTTTGTTTAGTGGAAAGGCTACTTTTTAGTCTCTCAGGCTTCAAACTTTGCCCAAGATTTTGGCTCCTACCCCACTTTTAACCTGCACATCCAGTCTGCTATTCAGGGACATGAGTTTTAAGTTAGCAGTGTTTCCTGACACGATCCTTTTGATTTTCACTTTGTTTAGGAGTTTATTATTAGCTTCCTAGGTAATCTCCTCAGTCTGACATCCCCCAGTCCATTATGTTCCATATCACTGACAAACATTTAGTAAAAAAAACCTTATTTGTGCCAGGCATTAAGTTAAATGCTTTATGTATCTTACTTTATTTTGTCAATAAAACGACCTTATGGGGTAATTTATCAGTTAGGATTTGCTTGTGACTTAAAAAAAAAAAAGCAAACAAACATAGGCCTTTCCTGAGCTAGTACCTGTGGCCAAAAGAATGGCATTCGCAAATTGTCCTCTGTGCCAACAGGGGCCCACCTGGAGCTGGGGTGGGGTTAGTGTCACACAAGCCACACTGCTGAGAATGGGGAGAGAGATGGACACTGTGTACTACAGTAGATATCTACCTTAGGCAGTTATTAACATCTCCATTTTATGACCATAGAAATAAACCAAGAAGTTAGTTAACTCTCCAAAGTTTTTTTGGTTAGGACAAGGAAGCATTGAAATTTTCCTGAATTTGAAGGTCATGCTCTGTCCATTATCCTTTGTTATAACCTCCTGACTTACTTAGTAGAGGCTAGTGGTCAAGTGCTTATGCTCTGATGTTGGGTAGACCTATGTTGGAATCTATGCTTTGCCACTTGCTTTCTGTATGACACTGCGCAAGTTGCTTACCCCTCTCTGATAGCAATATCATTCTCACAGGAAAAAATAAAATCCTCAGTAAGATTTTTCTGTGTACATCTAGTGTGCTTGAAACAGGATTTGGTTTAATAAGAGTGTAAGAAATGTCAACCCCGATGATGATGATGGCGATTAAACTGTATGTTTGTGCGAGGCATAGATTGTATTTTTCTGTTTCTGTTTTTTATACTGCCAAATATAGCCCATTACTTTTGGATAAATTATTTGTTGAGTTAAAAAGACATGAAACACAATATGTAGGAAAATGTAGTGGGGAAAATTGTATTTCAAGGATTAATAGCATCATTTATGTGCAAGAATGTTAATGTAGAACTTGTCCTGGGTCAGTTTCAGCTGAGTCCTCAAGGTGAAAGGTGACAACCACACAAGATGCTTGACCACTCAAATAGGACTTGAGAAGGAGGTGGTCCAGAATCATTCTCGTGACCCTTAACTGCTACCAGGTAAAAGAGGAGTTATTGATTTGATGGAGGAGTTCTTTAGGGTCATTGTCAATGTTCTGGGAGCCCGATCTCTCTATCAAAAACATACATACCGGAGAGAAGCAGGGCTACTTCCCTTCATCTCAGGTCACATGAGAGGAGCATCAAGGGAATGGTTCCAAGAGCCTCATGAGTGTCCTCTGCATTGTGAGAGACGCAGTGGACTGGTGTCTGATCCATACCAGGGACTCCGAAGGTGAGAGGCCGTGGCTAGAACTCAGAGTGCGGAGAGCTGCACTGACTATAACCTGCGCTGAGTTGTTGGAACGAGACTGCATGTTTCTTGTGGACCAGGTCTGCAGGTGGTCTGCCCACAACAGAGCTGGTGGAGGACATAGTCACTCCTGCTCCAGAGTAGTACCTGGAGGAGCCACCCAGAGGCCAGATCAAGGACCCTGGCAAAAAGAGGGTGCTCCTGGAGGCCCAGCATCTGGGGCAGGAGGCTGTAAGTGACCGCATCAAGGAAATTGCAGGTGTGAATCTCCAGAAATGGAATCTCTCTCCAGGACTCAGGAAGTCCTCCTGGAGAGAAAGAGTGATCCTCCTCACTCATAGAATGCTGACACCAGATTGTGGCAGTACCAGCTCCATCAGACCTTCCCTGCTTCCTAACCTCTTTTCCCTCCACCCTGCCATTACCCCGAGAGAGTCTGAAACTGACAGGAAATAGAGAAACCAGCTGCTCTTCTCTTTTTCTCCAAAGCTTTTCTGCTTGAAGCAGGCCTGGGCTAAGAGTGGGAAAATTTCATTTTAACTGAAGTTTGAGGTTTTAATGATTACACAGGACTAGAATTTTCTTTACAGAAACAAACACTTTTGTGACTTGATATGACCCAAGGCCTTTTTATTATTTCAGAGTGACCAAAAAAGTCCAGAGAGCTGCTATTTCATCCAATGACGAGCAAAGAACCTGTCCTATGGAGCAGGTTAGAACAAGCAGCAGGGTACAAGAATAAAGTCGCTTTAAGTGGTATTCTGTGAGACCTGCTTGTTCAGTGTTATAGTTCACTAAATATCCAATTTCGAAATGTATGTTGGAAAGTATGAGGTTAAACATTGTCTTTGGAATTTGAAGAAAAGGTCCTAAAATACGTTGAGATTTGTTCGGCTTGATTTTTCAAGTTGGAAATTGAGATGTTACAGGAATGGAAGCCAGGCAGGGTTCCCGTCATAGATTCAGAGGTGAAACTGAGCTGACCGCGGCTGGGCAAAGTGGGATACGAAATGGTACTGCTGGGTTTGAAAAGGTTGCCTTTGTCTGGTCTGTTGCTTCTAAGTCAAGCTGATTGACAGCTGTGCTCAGTCCCCTTGAGAGAACTGCTTTTGAAGAAATATTCGTGTGGCATCAGGCTCTGAACTATTTATGGAAAAACAAAGAATTTCACTCAAAAGCAGCAAAGAAGAGAAAGGGGACTGTCCTGTCAGTGCTTTTTGGCGACCTTTTATTGGTGGGATACAGCTGAGCGTGGAGGTGAGCCTCACAGTAGTGATTGTTGGTGATAAACACAGAAGGGGACACCTGCCTCAGTCCTTGAGAGATGAAGCTCAGGGAGAGGAGATGAGGTCACCTGTCAGTAGGAGCAGCTTCAGTGTTCCTATAGAGACCAGCAGTGGCCTGACTGACAGGCTCAGGGAAGTGGGGGCTGGTGGGGGCGGGCTGTGTAACTGTGGGAAACCTCAAAGAGTACAGGGAGAGCTCCAAATTAGAGAGTGCGGAAGGCAGGAGTAAGGGGCAGTGTTTTTAGTCCGCCTCCCCAATTTATCCGTGATAATATTTTTACAAAGCTCTACTAATAACATGATTTCATATAACTCTTATGACAGTTATTCACCTGCTTAACTGTGACATCTGATGGTGGAAACTAGAGGAGGAAGTTAAACAGGGTGAGTTGCTTACCCAAGGTCAGATAGATAGGGACAGAATTTGGATCAAAATTGTCTCCTAATTTCCTAATTCAAAGGGCTCTTTCCAGCGTTCCAGCCTTTAGTACTGTGTTAAAATAAGGTGAAAGGATTTCACATGATTCATGGACAGTACTTTAAAATTCAATAGTAATGTGTTTATTTTTAAAGTTGTCTTCCGTTTTTGGCAAGGATACTGGTTTTCCATTAATGAGGCTGTGATAAACTTGTGTAAGTAAAAAGAGTAAAAATTTTAAAGCGTCAAGGAAATATTGGTACTGAGAGTTTACAGTAACCGTGAAGGGGACTGGGTGAGTAAAGTTCAGAAACCCCTGATCTAAGCCTTACCAGCCCCAAAGTAGAGCTTATCATTCAATTACATTCTCTGAATGGGATTCTTGATGTGTCATGTGGCTAAGTCCTGACCTCACAATTGGGTTATAAACTCTTTGTGGTCAAGGACCATGCCTTATATAATCCAGGTGTTTATGGATTGAGTTATGTCCCCCAAAGTTCATATGTTGAAGTCCCAACCCCAGTACCCCAGAACGTGGCCTTATTTGGAGATTGGGTCTTTACAGGGGTAAGCAAGTTAAAATGAAGTCGTTAGGGTGAGCCTTAACTCAGTACGACTGTTGTCCTTATGAAAAGGGGAAATAGCATGTGACATGGAGACAGTCATCTACACACCAAGGAGAGAGGCCTAGAATGGCTTCTTCCTCGCAGCTATTGGAAGAAAACGACTCTGCCAACACCTTGAGTTTGGACTTCCAGTCTCCGGGACTGTAAGACAGTAGATTTGTATTGTTGAAGCTACCCACTTTGTGGCATTTTATTATGGCAGCCCTAGCAGACTAGGACAATAGGGTTTTGCTGAAATACTGGGAGCATAACTAAACAATTCTTAAACAGAATAACACAATCTTCTTCCTGTGTAATTTTGATTAAAGCGATTCCAAGTTTAAAATTAAAAATGTCTCCTCTTGAACTTTGAGGCTTCATTAGCCCTTCTCTCTCCTTCTGCTTCAGCAATGCCCACCACGGCTCTCTTCTGAGCCCAGACAGCTTCTGGTGTGTATCCTTTTACCGACAGTGCCCTTAGATGTCTGGACTTTGCCAGTCCCAGTCACACTGAGGGCCATCCTCTTTGCACAAGGCCTTTGTATTGAACCAGGATTGCTTTTTTAAACTTTAACTGCTTTGTGTGTGTGTGTGTGCATGTGTGTCTGTGTGGTTTTTTTTTTTTTTTTTTACTTCTTCCTCTGACCAAAAAAGAATTGTTACCTTTAGAGGTGGTAGCAGCCACTAAAAAGGAGGAGCACCGTTTGAATTCACCATGGAACCTGGCCCTTAATTAAAAGATGCTGCTGCCTCCAGCTGAGCTGTTGCCTGGAGTGTGGCATTTGGAGCTCAGAGTCTGCATTTATCTGGGTGGGCTGTTTGCATCGCAGCCTCCAGCACATTATGTCATTACTATCTGTGGGTGTGTTAGCCTTCCGCTATATACCGTGGACTCCTTGAGTTTACAGACTGGCCATGTCTTAATCATTTTGGGGTCACCTGTGCCTGGTACCCAACACAAATTCAATAAAAATCTGTTGAATCAATGTATATTTTAAAAGGAGAATGGAGATTCAATGTCCTGTACGCTGCATTTCCATTTGACATATAATTGAATTCTGTGATACGGTATACCTAAAATGTTCTTCTAGTCTTTACATTCAAAATCTTGTTGATTTAGAGAATGCTTTTAGTCCTGGACTGGATTTCCAAGACTTTGTGGAAATATATTCCCTGTATTCCTAGGGCACTTTAAGAATTGTTTTCAGTGGTTTAGGTACTGATCTAATTAGAAATAGCAGATTGACCTAAATAATTTAGCCACCCCTCCACCTTTTTTGTCATAATCTCTTAAAGATCTATTTCTATGTATTAGATTAGGAAATTATGATCATTTTCTAGAATCCATTCTGAGTTTAAACTATGTTGTCTATTTTTAGGGTCTGTTCTCTGTGACTGAATTTTTAAAAATCCGGCTGCCAGCACACTGACAAATATTATCCTTCTCATCACTTTTAGGATTTATGTCCAAATGCACAGTTGCCATTTACTACCGAAATGCTTCACCCTCAGATATGTTACACGCATTTTTCTTTTGAAGCACGTGAGCATGGAACAATGGCGGTATTTACAAATCCTGGCATCCAGAAGTGGGAACACTTGGCAGAGCAGGAGCAGCATTTCCATCTTCTCAGGATTAAACCTTGCACGATGACACTGCCGTCCTACATGATAGGATGAATCCGCGCTGGCTTATCATCTGCCGTTATTTTAAGAAGTCCTTTGTTGCTCTGGGAGAAACATTTGGCTACATGTTATTTATTGCCCATATACCAATCTCAGGCTAATAAACCCCAGACTCTACCAAAGTAGGCAGTTGAATTTAGCAAATCTTTCATGATTCTTGTGCCAAGTTTTGTGGGTAATACACGGTCTCTTCCTTCAAGGGACTTACTGTGTAATGAGGATGGTGGTTCAGAATCAAGGCTGGGACTCTGGTGTGAGGGCATATTCTTTATAAAAATCTTCTGGTGGCATGGCACTTTTTATTCCTGCCCTCATGTCTAGAGGGCTCCTTATGGAAACTCACCACTGCAGCAGGATTTAGAAGTAGCACATACTTGACAAATATGGCCAGAAATCCACTGTAGGCTTTCACCCTGTCTAAAGGAAACCCTTGAGTCAGCTGAAGGCTTTCTGAAACTTTCTTTGATGCAACTCAAAAATTAAGAGACCTTGGGAACTTAGAACTATGACCAGGCTTTAGCATGGTTGGTTGGTCAAATGCATGAAACTAAACGGTGCCAAACCATGGTCTAGCAAATGATGAGAGGACTGATCAATACCTTGGTGCTGCCCAGTTTTTGTTTCTTGGAGCATTTCTTGTAAGAAGACCTTACCAGTCAGGGTAGGTATGATCCAGACAGGGAACTATAAAATCCTAAGTTTCAGATCCTAAAGGGAACTTTGAGCTCACTTGTTTTAACTTCTCTTACATTGTAGTCAATAAAACAGAGGTCCAGAAACTTGCTTTAGTTTTCATGGCTAATTAGTGGGAGTATCAGAACCAGAACCGAGGTTTCTTGATTTATGAATCTTCTCTTCCTTCTCTGTTGGTGTTGCATTGTCTGTTTTTTCCAGTCTTTCTAGCTGAGCACTGTGTTCAGTGGTATGTTGATAAACTGGTTCTGTCCTTCAAACAAAACAAAACAAAAACCCTGGTTTGTAATGTTTATAGATTTCCATAGTATAAATACTTCTACCACGGCCAATTTCAAACTACCAACAATCTAAAATCCAGCTTGCAAAATTCCTGAAACAGTTAACAATAGGCTCCAGCACACCACTGATTGTGTTCTCCTGCATGTTTTTTTTGGCATTATTGGTAGCATTTTGGCATTATTGGTAGCGTTATTGGTGGCCAATACCTTGTGAGATAGGTAGGCCCCTGGGGGGATGGAGGATAAACTAGTATGATTAAGAGAAGGACCTGATTCATTGATTAGCTCAGTTTAAATGAATCCAGCATTCCCTGGATTCTAATCTCTCCATAAGACTCTGTAGTCTTCTTGTGTTAATATATGGTAATAAATACTGGGTGCTAAGGGGAGCGGGTGTTTCCTTTGGTTCTAAAGCATTTTGAAACTGTTATGTTGTGGGACTTAGAATTTGCTGTTTATAAAGATACTGCTTCTGTTCTGCATCTTGAGAAAAAGTCCAGTGGAGGGGTATAGAACATCTCCCACTTACCTATTTATTCATTCATTCACTTTTATTTGACTATATCCACTGCACCCAAACCTAATTATGACACTTCTCTATCTAGCTATTTTGGGTTTAGAGACCAAAGAGAATAAGATGCTGGGGACAATGTCATAAATATCTCGATTGCTTAGAGAATAACAGATTTTAGAACTGATAAGGACCCTAAGGATGAGCATCACTCCTATACTGATGAGGAAGCTGAGAGACAGAAATCTGCACATAATCACACAGTTATTTCGAGTCATCATTAAGATAGTAACTTGTGATTCTTGATACCTCATTCAGTGTTCTTTCCATTACACAATTGTGACTAATTATGTTTTTTTTCTTCATGTTCAGAGCATGTCACTAGCCTGTGACTTCAGATTGAATAAATCTTTGATTTTCTACATGTCCCTTTGACCACATCAAGAAGTAGGAAGTGAGTTGAAGTACGGATTTGGAGAGCTGCCTAGTACTCTTTTAACCACCTGCATCTTGTAGCCCGTAAGTTGTCAGTGAAAGACTCAGAAGGTGCTGGATGATGTGAAACTTAAGGCTTTAAAAAAAAAATCATTAAAGATTTTATATATTCAGAGTGAAGTTTTCAGTCTTGAGATAGAATAACCCATATGTTTTGCATTGAGAGGCAGACTTGGCTCTGATGTTGAGTATTCGGTTAAATTCAATAAGCATTTGAACGCCTACAATGTGCCAGACACTGTGCTAGGCACTGGGAATATACAGATAGATAAATAAAACATCAACTTTGTTTTGTAGGAGCATACAGCGTGTGGGAGAAGAGGCATGTGAACAAATAACTCAGTGTAATCTTGTAATTTCAGCACACTCACAGGGCACATGATGGCAGGAAGGGTCTAGTTCAATGCATCATTTTCATTTGTTAACTTAGGCTTAGTAGGAAGAGCACTGAGCAAGGAGTCTAGTCATTTAGGTTTTAGTACCAGCACTGCCACTGCCCGACTGTTTGACCTGATGTAGTTTATTTATTTAGCACCTTTCTCTCTGTGTTGGGGAAAGGAAGGATCATGAAGACCTCCCAAAAGGTTACTGACAGAATTAAGCAAACTTGGGTTAAAGCAATGGGAGAGTATCTAGCGTAGCATTTGGAAAAAGGGAAGGCATCTTGTGTGTTTGCAGGTTTAATGGATACGATCTAGGAGATATTGTCCATGTGACATTGAGGATATGTGGGAAGGGATAATTGCAGGAGATAAAGCCTTGAGAAGATGTGAACAGATGGGATTCAGAGCCCAAGTCAGGGGCTTGGACTTGGACAGGAGCAGAGACAATTCATCCAGAATAGCAAAAGGGAAAGTAGAGATGTACAGCAGGTGAATGGTAGACCTGGCAATGAAAAGATGGATCTCTGCTTCTGTTTTTTATACATTTGAAGGTGGCGGGGAGGTAGATATGTGACATCGTCACCTGGGGAAGTGAGAGAGCACATAAATTAGAGCAGTGTAGCAAGGTTGCCTGGCAGTATTGAGTCCCATGCAAGATTTGTGGTCATGAGTCTAAAGTAAGACCAGTGAGCATCCTTGTGTTTGGTTTTGTTGTATTTTTCTACTAGCTGGGCTGCAGGCATGGTCTAAATAGTAACTACTTTAATCACTGTTGGGCTTTGCCATGGGAATACAGTGGAAGGGGAGAAAGAAGGTGGAGTTAGAGCTACTACCAAGAGGAAGATTGTAGGAGTGGATCAAGGAATCTGGCAGGATAAGGAGGACATTGATGACTTGAGGTGATGGATAGAGAAAAATTGGATCAGAGGGCTTAAAATGGAAGAATTTCAGGAATGAGAGCACTAGAACTGGTGACCTAGAAAATTAGGAGGTGTTTGAACACAGAAATATGTCAAAAGACAGGCAACAATTTCTAAGATGATAAAATGAAAATCTCAGGAGCAAAAATTCCTTTGGAGTTTCATGTGAGTATTTTTGCCACAATAAAAAAAAGTGTCATTAATTCTCAAGTTATAGACCTTTGACTAAGGGAGGCATTAGAATACCCTCTGAACCATCCTGGCTGGTCAGGACAGACTTATTGAGTATTGGAAAATGAGAACATAATATTCTTCTACTAAAAGGTCTAGGAAGGGACTTTGCAGAATCTCTCCATTCTTACATAATCCTGGCAGACATAGCACAAAGAAGCAAATAAGTATACTTTCATGGGGAGGGTCGTAGGGAGAATTATGTTTTTTAACTATTAAAATTCAAAAAGTGGGACTCATACCCAGTCTCCAACTCCAGTGCCATGTTTCTCCTCACCTGTCCACAATGATTAAAAAAGCCAAGTCTGTACTGTATGCCACAGACAATCCAATTGCAAGAAAGCTCTTTGTTGTACAGATTCAAGCAGAAGACTTTTCCTTGGCATTTAATTACATCTAGTAAAAATCCAATATAACGTGGTTAGTCCACCATAGCCAGTAAGTGGTTTCATTGTCTATTACTCAAGTGTTGCTCTCAGGTGAATGTGGGCCTAAAACACACCAATATGACATAATTTCAAAAGAAAGTCTAGATGCCGTAGAAAAGGTTGACAATGTGATGCTGAAGCATGGCATCATGTCTGATACACAACCTGAGCGAAGACTTGGAAAAGTGTCTGGCTTACAGTCTGCTACGTATTTTAAGCTGGGAGACAAGCATGTTCTTATTTTTTAAATTTAAAATTTAAAAATAAAATTAAAATTTTATTTATCTTTTAAATTTCCTTCAAAAGATCCGAGGCCCTGTTGCATGTTGTCCTTCTTCCCTGTGTACTTCCTTAGGCCAACTGGTCTTAGAGCCATGGTTATCTTATCTTTCCTGCAGAGAATGAATTTTCCAGAATGTTTTGGTTCATTTCCTTGAGAGCTTTTAAGCTTTAGAATTTTTTTCACTGACAAGAGATAGCTGTAAAACTTTAGGGAAGTGACTCAGTCTCCTAAAATAAATCATGTAAGTTGCTGAGGACTTTGTAATCAAGTCACATTTTGCAGAAATGTGCTACATAGTATAAATGTCTCTTTAAAAGGACATTTTAAAAATTATGGCATCTTGAAGATCTGAAGATTTGCACTGACTGAATCTCTTTCATATGAGGAAATGAATTTTTAATGACAGAGTCTACCTTTCCCTGGAATTCTTTTTAATAGTCTCTGTGTATACCCAAGTATATGTGAAAAGCAGAAACACTTAATGATCTGTTGCTTTATTAATATGGCCGTGTTCCTTAACACGTATCTATTAAACACTTTCTTGCACATTACATCAACTTTCAAATAAAATATCAAAATATCGCATTTAGTTGGGTGTTGTTCTCTGCCCTGACTGGCACGGTTAAAATTGGTCTTTGATGGGAAGAGCCACAGAATAATAAAAACCCCAAGGCAAGGAGATTTATTTGTTAATTAATTCTTACTTTATTTGGTTTACAGATATTTAAGTTTCTTTTACAGCTACATATTTGGCCTCACAAATTAGATTGTTGGCTGTAGAAATTTTGTTTGCTGTCTTCCAGTTTGTTCTTCCGGGTTTCAGAGCTATTGTCAAAGGTACGCTCTGGCAATTTGTACTAGATACTATGAAAAATAGATCATTCACTACGCTTTATTACTTGCTCTGAAAAACACTGTTAAATGAATGACAGAGAAACATTATGGAGCATAATGTCGCTCAGGGGGCCTGAATAAGCGAAGAAAAGGTAGCCGAAGTCACCCACGGTGTGGAAGAGCACCATATACAGTATTTATGGCAAAAGTCTCTCACTTGGAGTCCCATGTTGGATAACAGTTTCAAAGTTTCTTTGACTAAAAATAAAAAGTATACCTCTCACAAACCATCTCCCACAAAAAGCTAAACCCAAAGTCTCTTAAAGGGCCAGGAACTATATAGCTGCATGATTATTGAATTTCTGAGCCTAAAGCTTGTCATTTCTTTTTTCTTTTAGTAACTTAAGTTTATTACAGCAAGTTTTTCTTTTTTTGATGCCCAATTATTGCTGGTACTCTCTCCATTTGATGACCCTGTAAACAGTAGGCCATCCCTTGATCCAGTGTTTTAATTTATCCTGGGAATTTTATTTTCTCTTGGAAATCATATTGGTGAAGAAAATATTTCCATTAGTAAAATTTTTCTCTAAGTTTGCAAAGGGAAGCTCTTTAAATGTTCATTTTAAAACATCTGAGACTGTATACTGTTAGTTGATCTTGATATTTTGAAATATTCGGTGAGAGGAGCAATTGATCCATATTTTTAAAGATACAATTTTTTTGAAAAGAAGTATATAAAAATTCCTGCTAGAGTATTTTATGTTTTTTGTAAAATTCCAAATGATACTAATTGTTTCCCCTTCTCCACCAAAGGAAAGAAGTGGTAATAATGAATTATATATAATAATATATACATGTATGTACATACGCAAATATACTTTTAAACAAAAAATATGTCATGCTATAGGCATTCTTCTGTAAATTGCATTTGTTTCCACTTTGCAACATGTCTTAGACATCCATCCATCTCCATATTCATTGTTTTTTAACTTCTTCATAGTACTTCCTAATATGCTTGTACTATAATTTATTTAACCATTATCCTATTAATGGTCCTTTGGATTGGTTCTAAAATTTGACATTACAGATAGTGTACATTCCTACACTCACATTTTTGAGCATTTGTATCAGTATTTCTAAAAAACATCAATTTCTAGGCATGAAACTGCTGAGGCAAAGAGTGTGCATATTTAATTTGAGGTATGCTGCTATATATCCCTCCAGAGATGAAGTATCAGTTTCTGAAAGCTCTTTATTAAGCATGAAATGAAATACATTAAAAATTTCTCAAGTGATAGGAATTACAAGTCTGCTGAATGACTAGCACATATGTCAGCGGTTCCCAACCTTTTTGGCACCAGGGACTGGTTTCACGGAAGACAGTTTTTCCGTGGAACGGAGGGAGGGGGTCGAGCGGGGTGGGGGATGGCTTTGGAATGATTCAAGCACGTAACATTTATTGCGAAGTCAAACCTCTCTGCTAATGACGATCTGTCTTTGCAGCCGCTGCCCAGCGTTACCATCCTTGCTCCAGCCCCGCCTCAGACCATCAGGCATTAGATTCTCATAAGGAGCACGCAACCTAGATCCCTCGCCTGCGCAGTTTACAGTAGGGTTCATGCTCCTGTGAGAATCTAATGCCACCGCTGATCTGACCAAGGGGCAGCTTATGCTGTGATGGGGAGTGGCTGTAAATACGGATGAAGCTTCCCTTGATAGCCTACCGCCCCGCCTGCCGGCAGCTCACCTCCTGCTGTACGGTCCCCCACCTCTGGGTTTGGGGACCACAGGCATAGATCACAGATGAAGTTGTATAACTTTTTAGGTTTCGTGGAAATTGAAAATTTGTGTTACAAGTAGACATAAGATGAATATAAGAAATGGAAATGATTTTAAACTTTGTGGTTTACGTTCTGTGAGAATGCAGGTCAGTGGCTCAGAGAGAGTGCAAATGAGTCACCATTTGGTCTTGGGAACGGAGTGGAGGTGAATGAAAGGCATTTTTATAGGACGATTCTATCTGGAACAAGATGATATTTAGTAAGATTTTCATGATTTTTAAGTAAACCAACTATGACTGGGATTCAGTCCAAGAAGGTCTTTGTGCTAGGACAATACAGATCTTTAGGTTATGGAATAGGAGTAGAATAATAAAATTTCCTGTGCATATTTAGTTTATAAAAATAACCTCCTTGAAAGCACATTTTCAAGTTTCAAATATCCCATGCTTCTGAACTATTTCTAGGCTATCCTGTTTCAGTCAAAGGGCTTGATTTTAATACAATGCACAAGCTTATCTTTTCACTCAAGAGCAAAAATGCTATATCTTTTCCAGAGGTATGCAGGCATTAGTCATATACGCTACTCTCCTTCCCTCAACACGAAAATCCTTCCTCTGTCTGTCCCATTTCCTCGCTGATGTATGTACAGGAGTGATGCAATTTCTCTGCAATGTTGGCAGTTATAATTAGGCTCTCTCTTTTGGAAAGGACTCAAGAATCCCCTAGTGAAGGATACAAAGGCACCAAACTCTATACACTGTGTGATTGGAAAAACTGTTGAAAATTTGAGATTTGATTCTTAGCTCTATGAAGAAGCTCCTGTGAAACTGCCCTAAGAAAAGGAAGCAGTTAATTTCTTCTAAGACAAATTCTCCATGCTTTCAGATTCTAGCATATTGTATTATTTTAGGGGTACTCAATTATTAATGACTCTTATAATTCAATGATATATGATATAGCTGTTGAGTACCTACTATGTTAGGACCTCCTCCAGGAGTTTGTTTAACTTCAGAGGACCCTTTCCTTGCTGAAAACTGAGCCTGGCAGCATCTGGTATACTATTCTCTTACCTAGAAAATGTCAGTAGACACGATAGTGAAAGACTATCGAATTGTTTGTTCAAAGGTGTGTTAGTATTTGCTTATAATTTGAAGTATTCTCTTGAAAACTGGTTAGACCTGTGAATCCAAGCATCTGTCAGTCCTACTTAGGACAAACTATGTGGTTTAGAAAGAACAATAACATTCATGTTCAAATAGATTTGTGTTTGAATCCCATCTTTATTACCTGCTTGCTGCATGAACTTGGGCAAGTTATTCAAGTGGGCACCATAATTCCTGTGGGACTGGAGAAAGAAATGAACTGATGTTTGCGAAGTGCATGGCACCATACTTGACTTGGCGGTAGGTACCCAAGGATACTAGTTTGAGGGATGTTTCTCTAAAAGGAGAAACAATAGGGATACTTTCATAGCTTGTGTTGAACATTTAGGAATTATTCTTTAGAAGATTGAAACAATCTTATATGTTACAACCAGAAATGTATAAGAATGCTTGTCATAAATCTTTTGCCCTGTGTTTTCTTCTAAGAGTTTTATAGTTTTATGTTTAAGGCTTTGATCCATTTTGAGTTAATTTTTGAATATAGTATAAGGTCAGGGTCTACTGTGGTCTGAATATTTGTTTCCCCTGAAAAATTCATGTATCAAAGACCTAACCCCTAAGGTGATGATATTAGGAGGTGAGGTCTCTGAGATGTGATTAAGTCAAGAGAGCAGAGCTCTCATGAGTGTGATTAGTACCCTTATAAAAGAGATCCCAGAGAGCTAGCTGGCTTCTTCCACCAGGTGAGGGCACGTAAAAGGCACAGTCTATGAGGAAGCGACCCTCACCAGACACTGAATCTGCCGGCATCTTGATCTTGGACTTCCCAGCCTTCAGAACTGTAAGGAATAAATGTTTGTTGTTTATAAGTGACCCAGTTTATGATATTTTGTTATAGCATCTCAAACGGAATAAGACAGAGTGCAAATTCATTTTTTCACATGGATATTGTTTTCTCAGCACTATTTATTCAAAAGATTATCCTTTTCTCATTAAATGGTAAACATTTTGAAAACTGTTTTCAAACCCATTTTTCTTTCTCTCAGGGAGGCATCATGATATATTGAGGTTTGGAATCATTCAAACCTGAGTTAAATCTAGCTCTGCTACTAAGTAAGTCTATGATCTGGGATAAGTTAATTGACCTTTCTGAGACAGGGTATTGGATGGATCATTCATCTTTCTGGCTCCTGTATCTGCCCCTAGGTGGTCTGAACTCATCATGAACTGGAGGTGGTTTATTGACTTGCTAAAACTACATCAGCCCCAAGTTCAGGCAAAGAGATGGAGGAAGTATTTCATTCTAAAATGGGAGATTTTAGTTTCCTTTGAAATAATTGATTTATCTTATACATTGGATAGTAAGAGAAATAAAAAGCAAATTCTGCTCCGTTTTCACTCTTTTGTCACTGTTTTTAGGGGATCATTTTCTAGATATGAAAAAGTTTTATGTGTGAACATTGGTGTTTTCATGTCTTCCTTTCCTCCATTTATTTGCTAACTGTTGTTCCGGTGTTGATTTCTATTGCTTTTGTATTTCTTTAATGTTTTCCAGCAATATATTTCTGAGATCATATTTCTGACATTTTTGTATTTTATATTTTGTTTATGGGAATGATTCATGCTTTTTTATTACCTTCTCCTACTTCTGAGATTTATAAACTAGTATTTTGATATTTTAGAAGGTGGAAGGTATGATGTTACTTTGCTGACGAAACACTAACAAACAAATCTTCTCTCCTAAGTCCTTGACTTAGACATTTGCTACTTAAAAATTATTTTTTAGGGGCCGGGCGCGGTGGCTCACGCCTGTAATCCTAGCACTCTGGGAGGCCGAGGTGGGCGGATCGTTCTGAGCTCAGGAGTTCGAGACCAGCCTGAGCAAGAGCGAGACCCCATCTCTACCAAAAAATAGAAAGAAAT
>CAUYSK010107289.1:0-28760 GCA_963575035.1 Avahi laniger | reverse complement strand
CTGGAGTTAAGTGATATCTCATTGTGGTTTTGATTTGCATTTCCCTGATGATTAGAGATGTTGAGCATTTTTTCATATGTTTGTTGGCCATTAGTCTGTTTTCTTTTGAAAAATTTCTGTTCATGTCCTTTGCCCACTTTTGGATAGGGTTCTTTGATTTTTTCTTGCTGATTTTCCTGAGTTCTATATAGATTCTAGTTATCCGCCCTTTATTGGATGTGTAGCATGAGAATTTTCTCCCATTTCTACCTCTCTCTCATGTTCCACCCCAAACATCTAAGTCAAGGCCAATAGAGCTGTGGTTCTTGAACCTGGCAGAGCTTCAGTGTCACCTAGGGTGCTTTGTAAAAATACCAAGTTGCCTCCCAGAGATTCTAATTCAGAAGGCCCAAGGTGTGCCGTGAGAATCTTTAAAAATAAATAAACAAAACTTCCATGAGAATTGGATACTCACCGAGATTTGGGAGCTGCTGTTGTGGTGTACCTGCTTGCCTTATCTTACATCTGTACCTTCCACTCTGTCCCCACTGCAGCACCCTTGCCTCAGCCCTCCTATCTCTCTGGAATGCTGAAATCACTCCACCAGTGGGTAATCTGCACCCAGTGTCCCCCGACACCCCATTAATTTATTCTTCCCAGTGCCTCCAGATCCATTTATCTGAGCCAGGCTTTAGAGAAAAACAGATCTAAATCCAAATTCCTGATTTGCTAATGACAAGGTCTGTAACCTGGAACAAGTTAGTTCATCTCTGTAAGACTCAATTTTTTCATCAGGAAAATGAAAGCCTATTAAATGAGATTTAGGTGGGATAATATATGTAAAGATCTTAGTACGGGGCCTGACATATAGCAAACTATTAGTATTATTGTCATTATTGTTTTTGTCACTGTGATACAAATCTAATCATGTAATTCCTGTGTTTCATGTCTTCCTTCTGCTACCAGTCTCCTTTACAATGAGCAAATCCAAAGGTTAGGCCTTTTTGATTCCAATTGCCTTTCTCCAGCCTGGACCTCTGATGATCACTGTAACTAGAGTCAGGTGTCTTGACTCTAAATGAAGTTAAGAAACACAATTCTCTACACAATCCTACTACATTTTTTATAGTGCCCACAGGTATATGATATACATAACTATAAGCTCCTCCCTAAAAATAAAGTTCTGAGTGATTCTTAGCCAATACCTAAAGGTTAAGCTCAGATAGAAATAAAGATTACAATTCAAAATGATGATTTATTTATCCATTCCTTCATTAAACAAATTCTGGAGTGCAGTGGAATTTAGATATAATAGACTCAGTTCCAACTCTGGCTCTGCAGCTTTCCACATGTGTGATCTTGGGCAAGTTACTTGATGTCTCTGAGCCTTCATCACTACCAATAAAAGGAGGAAATAATATGTCTTCATAAGATTAATGTAAATAGTGAGCCCCTAGCACATTTGTGTGCCTGGCGCACAAGAAATGTTCAACAAACAGTTGTGCTGCTGTTGTTTATATAAAAAACAATAATGATGGTCGTGACAATGTCATAAATACATCACTGCTTTCAAGGCATGCTATACCTAGAAGACCAGCCGGAAGAGAAAGGTACAACCAAAGCAACAGGATTAGAACTATAAATATCAACCCCGCAGTAAAGTTAGCCTGTAAGGAAGGTGATTGATCATGTAAATTGAAATGCTCAGGGGAAAAAGATAACTAGGGACCAGCCTGGAGAAAGATCATTTTCTGAGGGTAAGTGAGTCTGGAGAATCAGATCAACAAGAGGTCAATATCTTTAACAGTAAGTGAAAACCTTTGATTCCAGAAAGGTACGTTGTGGTTGAAGCAGGACCCCAGCCTGTGGCAGGCAGTGTTTGGAGGACAGAAGGAGGCAGAGTAAAACTCCTGGGAAGGTGGATTAGCAGGACACAACAGCAGCAAGATGATGATGATAGCTCACTTTTATTGAGTATCTATTACAGATTAGGTGTTATATTAATCCTTTTACATTTTGTTTCATTGTCACCACAACCCTATAAGAGGTTGGGTGCCAGATGAGCAAACTGTGTCTCAGGGAGGGAGGGGTTAAGAGACTTGCCCAAGATTGCACAGGAGTAAACAAGCTCCCCAGGCAGGAATCCAATCATAAGAGCACTTGAAGAGGGAGTTTCAGCTCACTGATTATGGACCTATCCCAGGGGCTCTTTTGAATCAATATGCCTACTGTGCTCAGAGCAGCAACCATTTCCCCTTTCTCTAATCCCTAAAATCCCTTTCCCTCAGATCAAGCCAGGCAGCACCAAGCCTGCTGGTTGAGGTGGGACTGGAGTAGAGAGGGAATTTGGTGACTCAAGTGTCAACTTTGGTTGGCAATACAGTTTCAGATACTGGCCTAGACAACCCTATCCTTTCAAATTACACACAAGTTCACTCATAAATCCACTAGACTCTGCTCATCACTTAAAAGTGAATAATCTCCCTTAGAATCAATTCTAGAGTTAATCCAACGAAATATTCAAGACACATTACCTCATTAGTTGTAATACACACACACACATACACATACACGCGTGCATATGGGCTAAACAAAACAACAAAATATCTAACAACATGGGAATGAATAAGTAACTTTGGACACATCCCCACAAAAGCAACTGTTAAAACTTACATGACAAAAAAAAAAAAAAAAAACTTACATGACAGCTTTAAAACAACATAAAATAGACTTATGACATAAGCTAAAGTTTAAAAAGGGGTCAAAATTATATCTACTACATGGACATAACTATGTTTTTATTTAAAGCATAGAAAAAAACTATAACAAAAATGCTGCAATATGAGCAGAGGTTGATCCTAGATAGTGGGAGCAGAGGTTAAACTGCTTATTTTTCTGCTTATTGGCATTTTATGATATTCTTCATGAGCATAGGTTAATTCTCAATGCAAAAAAAAAATTTAATAGAACTGTCTTCCTGGAAAGGCATAGCATTAATATATTTTAGGAACTGTTTCTGAGTCTGGCTCAGCCCACCCTCCTGTTTTCTTTGTCACGGAGCTATGATCGATCCCAAGATCCAGCAGTGTGGTGGCCTGTGGTCATCAGAACTATTAAGTAACTTCCCTGAAGTTTTGAGGGTTTTACCATTTTCTTCACCGCCTTATAAAGACCTTTCAACAAGCTCTTTGGCTTCATAGGCTATCAGAAACCGAGGCTTCCTCCCAGCAGGAGATTTCCACGGACCGATGTGGTGAAACAGGACCACACAGGCAAGGGCTGGTTTTAATCGTTAAACATTTCCCATCGTGTTTGGTTTCCTTCTTTTCCCTGATGGGCTCTGCTAGAACTCATCTGTAAAGGGCTCCTTAAGGACTCCCAATCCAAATAGGGCTGCCCCCCTACAGTGTATTCTGAACAGAAGTAGCCAGGTCACAAGTTTGCATCAGCCAATGACAGCTCAGAATCCTTACCTCAGAAGGAAGCGGATGCCAGCCTGATCATAGTGAACATGGAAAATATCAAAGGACCCTTGTTACTCTCCTTCAGTGGTCGGTACATTTTTAAGTCTCTGTTCCAAAATACTTTGGCAGCCATGTTACTCCAGGGAGCCAGGGAGGGGAAAGTCTGTTCTTTCAACATTACCAAACAGCTTGGGGAAAACCCAATCCTTTCACACACAAACAGGGCTGGCTGCGTCTGACTGCACACAGCCAGTCAAACTGGGATTCCTTAACATCTCACACCTTCAGCGATTATTCTCTCAGTACACCTCTGAGATTTCCTTGAGAACACAAGACACTCGAAAGGGCTCCTTGGAGACCTGTAAGTGTGGGGCACAGCTGGCTTGTCCCACCTCCTCGCATCCCTCCTTTGGTGAACGGCAGATTCGGTCAAACTCATTTTCATAAAGCAGTGCTGCTCTGTATGACTCTACCCAAACCACATCAAAGGCATCGGGGGAGGGGCATCTGGATTACTAGAAAGACACTTTGACAAAGGATAGGTTTTCAAAGAAATGTGACAAATGCAGCATGAGGCTAGATGAACACAGGAAGATTAAGAAAACCAGCTATGACAGCGGAGGAGGGACAGGGGCATCCAAGGGGAATATAGATCAAGGGATGGTAAAGAAACCAAGAGAAGAGTAAGAAAATCTAGAGTAAATTTCTCTTCTATGAAAAAGAAAATACTTCTTTTTTTATCTCACTTTGGGTCTGCATCTGAGAGTATACACAGTTTTGAGGAGCCCCAGATCTTCCAATAGGCCAAAATCCACTTTTCCGCAAACTATTCCCTCACATAGGACAGGAACACTTTCTTTCAGCCTTCCTCTCCCTTCCACTCTCCAATGAAATTAAATGATGTCCAATGTTTGTGTTTTTCATTGACTTCTTTTTAACTTTGATGAAATGAATCAGAACTGAGGAAGACAAAGATGAAATGAGGTATAAGGCCAAATGGACAAATATTTTCCAGAGATTGACAACTGCTATGGTGTTAGTTGCCCCTGCCTTCTTGATAAGGCTTCCATAATTGTGGCCTTTTTCAGTTCTCACAGGAAATCCAAACAAACTCAGTAAAAATCAATGTCATTCATTAATACTCTTTATTTTACCAGACCAAGGGGAAACTCAAAAGAGAATTATGAATGGCTCCTTCCCTTAAGGATATGAGAGTTTCAAAACTCTGCACACCTAGGTCCAGCTAAGATTTTAAAGGATCTCAGAGCTGGGTTACAAAATGAGAAAATTTATATTCGACTGATAAAGAAGATAATGTAGAGGGGAGATCAGTTATTTAAAAAAAAAAAAAAGAAAAGGCTGGGTGCAGTGGCTCACGCCTGTGATACTAGCACCCAGGGCACTCAAGGAGGCCCAGACGGAGGATCCCTTGAGCTCAGGAGTTCAAGATCAGCCTGGAAGTTCAAGACCAGCTTCCACCAGTATGGAAACTTGTTAGAAATGTAAAATCTTGGCCCCTACCCCAAACCTGCTGAATCAAAATTTGCATTTTAATGAGATCCCTTGTAGATCCTGTTAGCTAAAGCTTGAGACTGCGCTTCCCTAAGATTCCCCAAGTCCCTTTACTCTCAGCCTGTTCAAATTGAATGCAATACTGCTTAAAATGTTGACCGGGTTAAGAAAAACCCCGACTGCCTCAAATAGTACAGAGACAGAATCAACTACTTCTTTTTTTCTCTCTTTTTTTTTTTGGTCAGGAAAAAAAAAAGTGAAGCATTTCAAAAAGGGCAACAAAACTAGTCAAATAAGTACAGGAAGAGGGCAAATGGGGGTGGTAGATACTGATAAGTTTGATATGAGTCAAGTGACTGTGGCTACCAAAAAAAAAACGAAAAAAAAATTGAAAGCAAGCAAATACAAGAGCTAGAGACTGCCTTATAGAAGCATGGTGTCTAGATCAAGAAAGATGACTGCCCTACCCTACCACACATTGGTCAAGTGATACTGTCACTACAATCAGTTCAAGACATGACAAGAAGTATAGAGGCAAACAAAAACGTGCTCAGTGGAAGAATCCAGGAAAGTAAAACTGAAATCGTGTTTTAGCGGAAAAAAAAAAATTTGAAGGGCCTGGAGATGTTAAATCCATTTTTAAAAAAAGATTTGGTGAAAAAAGCTTAAAAATATAGAGGAGTGTCATGTGGGGGAAAAAAAATCTGTGGACAAGCATCTGAGAACCATTGGTCAAGATATTTGAGGACCATTCAAACTCCAAAGACCACTGTTCATAGATTTTACTGGATCTTCAAAGCATCTTCTGCAAAAACCAACAAGGCAGAAAAGCAGGTATCATTCTCCTCATATTACAATAGAGAAAAATATCATATGGCTTATCAGTGATGGAGAATACTGTAGAATGAAGCTGTCTGTGGCTTTTGCAACATGCTTTTATCACCTGACTTCCTATGAAATTCCTACCTTCGTAATCATCTCACTAGAAAAGGGGTTAAAAGCGACTGAAAAAATGATTTTGATTCTTTTTTTCTACCCTTATGATCCAGTATGGCTGCTATTAGCCTTGTGTGACTTTCTACACCTGAAACTTGCCTAGTGGAATTCAGGAAGTGAGTTTTTATTTTCATTTAACTTAATTATTTATATTAAACTGATATTTAATTCAGTTATTGAAAAACTTTGAGTATGTTGAGAACAACTTGTATATATGAATCTGCTTTTTCAACTGCAAATGTTATAAAATCTAAATATTCTTTCCAATGACAAGTTAACATCCTGATGGACATGTGCTGTAAGTGAAATATGCAACTCAAATACCAAATATTAATATTTACATGAAAAAAGGGCAAAATATTTCAATATTTTATATTCATTATATGTTAAAATGATATTTGAAATATATTGAGCTAAGTGAAATATATTATTAAAATTATGCTAAGTAAAATAAACCAGACGCAAAAAGAAAAATATTGCATTATCTTATTTATATATAGGATCTTTAAAAACAAAGTCAAATCTACAGAAATAGAGACTAAAACAATGGTTACCAAAGGCAGGGTGGGGGAAGAAAATGGGGAGACATAGGTCAAAGGATATAAAGTAGCAGATATATAGGAGAACTCAAGTTAATAGTAGTGTATTATATTCTTGATTTTTGCTACATGAGTAGATTATAGCTGCTCTTTCCAACTGGAGGGGGAGTGGGGAATGGGTAACTATGTAAGATGATGGAGATGTCAATTTGTTCCACTATAACAACCATTTTACTATATATATGTATCTCATAACATCATGTTGTTTACCTTGTTTTTCTTGTTTTTGTTTTTTTGTGGCTGAGACTGGAGTCTTGCTCTGTCACCCAGGCTAGAATGCAGTGGCACAATCTCAATCATAGCTCACTATAACCTGAGCTCCCAGGCTCCAGCAATCCTCCTGCTTCAGCCTCCCAAGTAGCTGGGACTACAGGAGACTATGAGTATGTACCACCAACACCTGGATAATTTTTTTTTTTTTTTGTAGAAATGAAGTCTCAATATGTTGCTCAGGCTGGTCTCAAACTTCTAGCCTCAACCAATCCTCCTGCCTTGGCCTCCCAAAGTACTGGGATTACAGGCGTGAGCCACTTCTCCAGCCCATGTTGTATACCTTAAATATACACAATAAAATTTATTTTAAAAATTAAATTAATTCCATCTGTTTCTTTTTACTTTTGTAAGGTGGATATTAAGGTTTTTTAGTTATAGATGTGGCTAACATTATATTTCTATTAGACAACCCTATTCTATACTATTTTGAGACAGCACATTATTTTTGGTTTTTTGTTTATGTTAAAAAGGAACTCAAACATCTACAATCCAAGGCTTCCAGTACTTGACTTTTCTATCAAACAGCCTGACTTTAGAAGGAAAGACCCAAACTCTGCCAACAACAAGATCATCACTGCTCCCTGCCCTCCCAACTAAAAGTACTGTGTTGCAGAATTTGAACAGAGTCCCATTCTTAGAAATGCAAAGTTTTGCTGCTCTAACACTCCTACACGATCAAATGGGGGCATTTCTGGAATGTTTTAAATACAAAGAAAAATTCCTGCTCCTTTATTTCAGCCAGGTGGTGATCCCTTAGGTGTTGCACCTTCTATATTATTGCCCAAGGATAGGACTATAGGGACTTAGACAGGATAAATAGAGAGTTTCTAGTAGCTAAATGGGTCAAAAACAAGAAGTTTCTTCATACCAGGTAAAACTAAGGGTGTTTTAAACAGGTTATTTTGGAGGCAGATTCTAAGAACTATCAATTACTTTCAGTTAACAGAAAATTACACCCATATATTCTTAGAAATCTCTCTGTTCTCTCCTCACTGCACAGTGCTAGGGTGGTAATGTTCCCCTTTGAGGTGGTGTGTATCAAATATACGTGGCTTGATGTGAAAATGCTAGGGGATTTTTGCTAATTTCCCAGCCTAGATGTACAGATGCTCTTAGAAATATTTTGCAGAGGTAAGTAAATTGTTGGATTCATGCTCAGATGATCTTTTTGAATAGTGAAAATATTGCTCTAAAAAATAATATCCATAGTTCTTTATAGAGAAGGGGTTATTTTCTTGGTAGAAAAAATACTGACAATAGTCATCTATTTTCAACAACATAGCTGTTCCTTTTTACTCTTTTACCTGAAACATCAGACAAACATTGGTTTCCTAGGTCCCTTTATAAAGCATGAAAGCAATATTCACAGTCTCACAGAAATTAATAAGCAGAAAAAATATGTTTAAATAACTGACAGGGTCAATAGTGATATAAAACAATTTGTACTGTACAAATAAGGAATGGTCTGTAATATTAACTTTCAATGTCAACTGTACCATATCAGCATGAACTTTCACATTCATGTTTTCTAATCTCATAAAGACATTCATATTTATTATCTTCTTTTAGTTTCTATGAAATATGATAGAAATGTTATTCTTAACCATGAGGAAATAGAAGCCTAGAGAAGTTAAATAAGTTTCCCAAAGTTACAAAGAAGATAGTAGTCCACCAGGGACAAATTCTACCACTTCTCTTAAACTGAAATCATAAATCTGTGGTACAGTTTGTACTGTACACTAGCCTTTCAAGTTAGGCTATCTTGTGGTCTTGCCATTTTGCTTCTTTGGAACCTAATACATCACTTGAACCCAGCCCAAGGGAAACTTTAATGAGACTATATTACCTAATAACGTTTATTAAGGCTATGCTATAAATAATCACCATGTTGGACAATCCTTAGAGGGAGATATTATTACTCCCCTTTTACTGATGACAAAACTAAGGCTTAAAGAGCTTATGTGTGCAGGCTCACACAGTCAAAAATGGCTAGAGAGGAAATGAAACCTGGTTCTAGCAAACTGCAGAACTAGCATCTTTGCCCCTCCCCTAGACTCTTCGAGTGAGAATGTGGAGCTCCAGGGTCATTTTTCAGCAATGGAACTGTTCAAACACAGACAAGCTAAGGAATAGACCAGAGGTAGTCTTTATATAAACTCGAAAATTACTTTGGTGAATCAAATTAATTGCAACATTACAAAAAGATTATTCAAAAGAACTCATCAAGCAATTAAGTGCTTCTAACGTAATGTAGAGAAAATTGTTAGCAGGTTGTTCTTACTCTCAGAGGCAACCACTCTGAATGAGCCCAAAGTTATCCACAGTGATGATGTAGATCTTCTAAAGACTTATGATCCCAAACCAATTCTATTTAGACAGGAATGTGCTTTTGTACACACATTTGGTTCTTAATCCACCTGCACTTCTCAGGACTTTGCTCTCTCCCTTCCTCTGACTGCTGGGCACTTGTGGTATTGCCTCTCATACTGATGTAAAGTAATGGTCTAACCCCCTCTCTAATTCTGTTCTTATTTGGGATCACACATTACCTGGATTAGAAGGCATTGTTTAATGCTTTGAAGCTGCAAATAATATCAAAATGCATTGTAGAATACAAAAGTAAGTAAGCCATACCAACTAGAAATAACTATTCACTTTTGCAACACCTAGCCCGTAACTGGTATTTAGTAAATATTTTGGAGATGAATGCAATAATATAAAAAAAATTCAAAGGGAAGATTTCCTCAGGATATATAGCAGTATGTAAAATCCACAATGGACAATTTAAAATTGAGTATACTTATATTTAGAATCATAAAAGTTTAAGATTTAGAAATATTCACATCCAATGAACAGACTGACTCCCAGAGAGAAACGCCCAAGGTCAGAAAAATAGTTAGTGGCAAATTGGGACATGAACCCAAAAGGCCAGATTCCTGAGTCAATGCTCTTCCTACAACATTATCATTTAGAAATATAATTTTTTTATACTAAACTTAATCACACTCTTAAGTATGTGGTTATTGCAAAATAGATTTCTAGGTACTTATATACTTAAGCACTCCCATGCAGATACTTTAAAAAATGCTGGATATTTCTAGGCCTGGCCTCTGAATCAAGAGACCTCGGTTCTAGTCTCAGTTTTTAACTAGCCATTTGGTGTCAGGTCACTTTGCCATGTGGGGTGTTAGTCTCTAAACTGTAAAATGAAAAGGTCAGATATATCTATTAGGTTATAATCGACCCCCCAAAAAATCAAACTGATTTAAGCAAAAAAAATTTAAACTGATTTATCTCTTGTAACTAAAGAGTCCAGAAATAGATATGTTTCAGACGTAGCTTAATCTGGTGGCTGGAATCATGTCATCAGGACCCAATCTTCTCCCATCCGTCTGCTGTGTTCCTCTACCTTGGCTGTGCTTTCAGGGCTCATGTGTCACAAAATGGCTGCCAGCTATTCTAGGCCTACATCCTCCCAAATTCAAGTTCTTTGAGTCAAGCAAAGCCAACATTTTCGCTGGACAATATGTCTCTCAGGTAACTTACATATGCATTGATTGATTCTGTGAGCTCCTATGAATGTCTATCTTAGCTCACAAAAGCATGTGAACTCTTTTGAGAAATCTTAGTATCTTTCTGTGCACCAGAGGGCAGGTATTTGTTACACCACAACTGCCATGGCTGGGAATAGTAATAGCACCTCACGATGTGCCTGATCCTTCAGCTCTGCCTTATTGTAGTTTCCTTCACGTACTCTGTTGTCACATGTCATTTTGCCTTTGTCCACATTCTCTCCTCTGTCTGGGAGGCCCTTATCCTTCCATGTCTCTCTGGAAAATGCTTAGTCATTTACCCAAGCATTACTTTCCCTGGGAAAGCTTCCCTATTACAGCCCTCCCCCTCCAGTGAAATGGACCACCCAATTGTACTTACAACTTCCTCCCTACCTCAACTAGACTACAAACACTATCATACAATATTCATTTGTCTACATGACTTCTCCAAGGACACTGATGTTTGGAGGGCAGGAACCAAGTCTAATTCATCCTTGTGTACCCAGGGCCAAATACAGTGTCTACAACAGCAGTCACTCAATAAATTTAAATGAATTACTCAATGAACTCAAGTTCCTCTGAACTGGAACATTACTGACTCCCATTGTGTCACCTAAAACACAATTTAAAATAATGCATCTTTCTCTCACACTCCAATCCAACCACCTGGCAACAGTGACTGGTTTATGGTCTTATCTTGAAGTAGAGGTGATCTTCCTTTCAACAATTGTCTGGACAAAGTGTTCATTTGGTTTTCACAAAATGAATGAGATTCACCACCGTTAAATCTGAGGCATTAGAGAATATGCTTCCCCAGAGAGTACGACAGTGGTTACCACAGACTGGGCAGGGAAGAAGAGCGGGGAGGATGGGGAGGGAATGGTCGATAGGTACAACGTTACAGTTGAATAGGAGGGATAAATTCTGGTGTTCTATTGCACAGTAGGGTTACTATGGTTAACAGTAAGCTGTTGTATATTACAAAGTAGCTAGAAGAGAGGCTTTTGAATGTTGTCACCACAAAGAAATGATAAATGCATGAGGTGATGAATACACTAACTACCCTAATTGGGAATCATTATACAACATAGCAATGTATCAAAACATCAAATTGTACCCCATAAATATGTATAACTACAATGTGTCAATTAAATAAATAAAAAGAAGGAAAAAGAAAGATGTGCTTCCCAATACCTATACAATCATATATATGTGTATTTTAATATATATATGTATAAATGAATCATTTTCCTAAGAGTTCTTTGATGAGAATGCTCAAATATTTTTAATAGAGTTCGTTGAGTGTACAATTTTGTCACTAATTGATATTCCTCAGCTACGGTGGTTAATTTGAGAAAAAAAAAATCTATGAACTTTGTGAAGGCGTTAGCTAATCATAATATTCCTGCTAGTCTATGGGTCTGCCAGAGGTTATGCTAGAAGAGCACAGGTGCAAAACTTTACTTAGGGAAGGGCCGGGCACGGTGGCTCACACCTGTAATCCTAGCACTCTGGGAGGCCAAGCCGGGCGGATTGTTTGAGCTCAGGAGTTTGAAACCAGCCTGATCAAGAGCGAGAACCCGTCTCTACTAAAAATACAAAGAAATTAATTGGACAACTAAAAATATATACAAAAAATTAGCCAGGCATAGTGGCGCATGCCTGTAGTCCCAGCTACTCGGGAGGCTGAGGCAGAAGGATCGCTTGAGCTCAGAAGTTTGAGGTTGCTGTGAGCTAGGCTGATGCCATGGCATTCTAGCCTGGGCAACACAGTGAGACTCTGTCTCAAAAAAAAAAAAACAACTTTACTTAGGGAGCTGCAGGACAGAGGCTCAGGTGGGATTATCACGCTGTGTGCCCTGCCTGTCTCCTACCTCATTATTTTCTCTACACAGAAAAAATAAAATTTAAAAGACGCATCTGAAAAAGCCTCGAAAACGAAAAGAAAGGTAACGTGAAATGAAAAGAGGCCAACCATTGCCCTTGTCTTTGTTACAGGAGTGTGTAAATGAACTTCTGATAACATCTACAGCTGCCAGCAAGGAAAAGCCCCCAGAACATGGGTCCCTGGGATAATTCCCATGATTCACTGTAGCCCAGGGGACCCTGATAAGCTGCACTGCTGACTTGGATATGGCAGCTACTACTTATAAGAGCTCATTTAATAGGTTGACTGTGGTTTACTGCCAGTCTTGCTTAAGACCAAGGAACTTAGAAGAAGATACTACCCCAGCCTGATGGTATTTCATTTGCTTGATTCACTGTTCATGACTTGGGAAAAACAAACAAACAAATAGATTCAGAAAGCATGTATCCATGTTTATTAAAAGAGCTCATTCAGTATTGCAGTACTGATGTTATTATCATTGCAAAGCCACTTAGAGACCACACACTACGCCACTGGAAATGAGTCCAATAGAAGCCTCTTAAGAGTAATACCCTTACACTCCTGCTATGGAAACTATACCTTTCAGATTCCTTCAGTGAATCATGCTTGCTCTCTCTCTCAAACCCAGGTTTGGTGCATACTGTCCTGTCTACCTGAAATACCCTTCTTCCACCCATTGTCTCCCTGATCCTTCAATTTCCCCTAATCAAATCTTATTTTCCCTTTAGCTCTCAATTCCCCAGTGACACTTCTCATGATCTCCTGGATTAGATTATATCCTCCTTGCATTCTGAATTTTCCCTTCTCCAACATTCTTCACATTGGAAGTCATTTGTTCAATGTTTGCCTTCCCAGACTGACTGAAAAGTCCATGAGGTTCAGGATCCTTTCTATCTTGTTCACAGTTATGAACAAGGAAGCAGGAACGTGGAGTAGCCTGATTAAACTTGGAGGAAAAGAAGAGAAAGTTTTTCTTGTGCCTAAACAGATAGGGGGAAAGGGAGATGTCTAGAAAAGAAAGGAGAAGTGAAGATAAAACTAACATTTAAATTATATATAAGCCCCTCTTATGTGTCAGGTACTGGATTATGATGCTTAAGGGCTGCAAAGACCAAGAAGTCAGGATACTTTCTCAATAAATTATTGTTTTATCTTATTTGAGTCAGAAAACAAAAGGTTGTTGAAACAAGATAGTTGTATTCCTGAAATGGGAGAAAGGAACAAGAGAAAGACAAATTGGAGAGAAAAGACAGACTTTGAACACTTTGTCAATTTCACCTGAACCCTAATGTACAGTCTACTTTGGGATTTCTGTTTTGTAGCTGAATTGGAATGTATAAGGCTACTTCTTAAGATTTATGAAAACATTTTGGGCTCTTTGCTTTGTACATCATCGTATCCTTTCAAAAAAGAGTTCAATCAATAAATGTTTATGAAACCTCTGCTACGTGGTCAACAATATGCTAACCACTGAAGGCTGTAAGAAATGCTTTATCTTCCCTTCATATCTCAGCTCTCCACATCCTTCCTAGACACATAGTTGCTTGTGTGTGTGTGTGTTTATCCTTTTTATTTTCCTTTAAATCAGCACTCTGTAATCATAACAACACATTTTAGTGCTGGGTTAGGTGAGAAAGCTGAGATATTTGCTTATATGACTCAACCCTACTCGTGTTCTATGAGGCTTCATTTATTTAACATCCTATCCTCATTCTGACCACATTACCTTGGCAGCACCACTAAGCACTGAAGATGAGAGTGATTAAGTCCAGTCTCCTGAACAAAAGATACAACATTCTAGATATTTTTTCTTAGAGTAAGAAAAACCATGCTAGTTTCCACCTGAATATTAGAGACTGTGTAGTTCTATAAAGAACACTCATATTTTAAGTTTTCACTGTCCAAGAAAAAGAAAAGGAGAATGATCAAAAAGTTGTTTATTTTTGATGATTGGAGTTTTGCTAACAGAAGGGATTCTGGAGGGACTGTAACAAAAATTTTCTCCTCCTAAATCTTCATGCTTTTATAGGATGCCCATGGAGTTTGGAATGACAAAATAAAGGATTAGCATAGAGTTTTGGAAATTCTTAAGAAGCCAGAAAACTAGCATTACCAAAGCATAAAATGTAAGTTGAACAAGTATTTTAAACAAGATAATGTTTACACCGTAGACTTTAGCTCTTCATTGCCCAGATGGTGCTAATTCTAGACATGGAAAGAAAACTAGCATGTGATTCAAATGGATTAAATCAGAGAGATGGAGAGAATTCAATATGTGCTATTAGAGAAAGTAGGCACTGAGGTTAATCAGGCTTCCAGGGAAACATGTAAAGCTTCAAACATAATCCACAATAGTTCAAAGAATTTCTGTGTCCAGGGGATACTTCTAAGGCAAAGTTTCTATCTGAAGCCAAAAAGGAGCCTTCATGTTCAGAATAAAGAGATGGGGAGTGTGGGGTACAAACAAATGCTGAGTAGAAGGAGAATACATCACAGTGTGTTATAAACCAAATGTGTAAAGAGAATATATAGCATAGTTTTTTCCTCCCAGGACTGAATCACATTTTTTAAAAATAATGTATACACTTCTTAATAGCTGAACAGGGGTGTTGTACTGCACCGCACAGTTGATATAGGTGCACCCCATCACTCCAATGGATGTGGTTTCTGCAAAAAGACAATCTCCATATCCCAGGCCACGAAAGGAAAAAAAATAAATGTCAGTAGAAAAGTGATGACAGAATGAAGCTATGGAATCTGCTTGGGAACTACCTTAACTAAAAGTTTATTCCATCACAGAAACTTCCTTTCCTTTTCCAAGAAAATCTAACATCTAAGAACTCCAGAAAAGTCTGTTCAGTTTCAAAGGAGATCAGGAATATTAACAAAGGAATGCCTTTTTCTTGGTTAGAATCATATCTGCCTCTCTTCATAAAAGTCTAAACAACTTTGGACATTCTAAAACTGCAATTCTCAGAGTCCAGTGGTTACCTTCTTGTCGAATCATCAAGGGGAACTTGGAAAACTAGACCAGGTTGGCAATCTTTGCTCAGGGCATGTCAGTCGGCTCGGCTTCACAGCTGAGCCAGGAGCTGAAGACTAGGAAGAGGAACCTGGTGGGTGGCCTGGATGGGAGTCTGGCTTTGTGATAGAAAAACACAGAGATGGAGTTCCTGGCCAGGAGAAGCTGCTGAGGGAAGTACTCAAACTGCAGGGAAAGATGCCAGCCCACATCAAGACTGCATAATCACTGCAGAGAATTGGCCCAGGTGCCAGCTTAATACTGTAAATAAGGAACCTTGGCTGTGTTAAGGGGAAGCCCTAATTATCCAAGGGGATGTGTTACAGATACAGTGAAGAGCACAAAGAGAAGTACATCAAAGGTGTGGGCAACAATAAAACTTGCACAAATGTATAGTAATTTACAGTTGTTAAAGTGCTTTCCCAGAAATGATTGTGTTGAATCTTCACAACTCCAAGGATGGAAAAAAGGCAAATATTTTATTAATATTATTGCTCTGCCCACCTCTTAGGTTTATTGTTAGGCTAGAAAAGGGATGTTAAATGAAAACTATCCTGTGTGTGGCCACTCAGCACATCATGAGACCACCCCAGGGAGAACAGGCCTGACCCCTCCACTCTGTGCACAGGAGGCAGAGCCTGTGCACAGGCTCTGTGTCCAGAGCCTTCATGACCCCAGTCCCCACAGAGTGAGCCCACCCACACGTCTGAGCCAGACCCCACCTCAGACTTTCAGACATCTTTGTCACTGAATGACTCACTCCATCTTTGGAATATTTGTGGTCAATTAATTCCAATTAAGGCTTCCATTGTTATAATTGCATTTGCCAAAGGAGAGTCAATTCACCTCCCCTGTTCTTAACTCATTATTCTGTCTTTCTTCTGTTTGGCTTCTCCTCTCTTCTAACCACTACATCTTCTGGAATCTTCTTGCCTTATGTAAAAAACCCCCTCCCCAATAAGCTCAACATTTTCTCCCCACATTATGCTATGTATCTGTGTATTTCATCTATCATAGAACTATGAGTGGGGATGACAATTCGTTGGCTCCTTAATGCCACTTTGAAACTACACTTCCACGTTGGTACTCATGCCAGCTGACTATACCACAGTGTACACTCTATGCTTCTGTCATCAGAAATACCTCCTGGTCACATTCTTCAAGACAAAACAATCCTCTTGTCCCCTCAACTCCAACTTCTACCATCACCCTAGAAAACTTCAGTGTCTTTGTGGGCAATCCACCTAACACCCTCTACTATTCCTTGGTTGCTTGGTTGTAAATACACAATGACATATCTTGCCTCCACTCAACTTATACTCCTCCCTCCCCACTTCCAGGGATATATCCCAAACCTTATCACCACCAAGAATGGCTCCACATCCAATACCATAACTACAAATATCCCATTTTCTGCCTCAGCTGCCTTCCCTCCTGTGCTCTCAGGACCCGCACTTATACACACCTGTTCTTCAAACTCTTTGAGTCCTCCAGCTCCTGGGTCTTCATTTTCTCACAGTCCATCAGCCTTTCCCAAAACAGACTGCAAGCATTTGACATCTGAACTAGTCTTTCACCAGCACCCTCAAATGCATTCATGTCTCTCTCTATACTGCACCCACCTGACAAACTCACAGTACGGGATCAACGCTGTCTTGGCACCTAGAAGGCTGAACTTTCCTAAGTAAATTGTTATAACGATTCAGATTCCTAAGTGACTTCAGCGAGCAGGGGCCACCTGCAGACCACTGACGGGCATGTACCATGAGTGAGAATAATCCTTTGTTTTTTAAGCCACTGAGATTTTGAGGTTGTTTGTTATCACAGCATAACCCAGTTTATCCTGACCAATTCAACCTCCTTCTTTCTGTTTACATTTGGGCTTGTGTGATACTCTCACTGTCAAATTAGGAAAGAAATAAAGATTCAAATGGCCACAAAGTAGTGTTCTTCTCCTGGAAGACTTTTCTAATAATTCTATTTGTCCCATGTTTTTCTCTGGTTTCTCTCTTTACATTTCTGATGTCAGTGAAGGTGTCCACTGGGGGAACTGAGAAGAAATGAATGTAAGGATGAAAAAGAACAAGTGAATGGCAATTTGTCAGCACCCCCCAAAATGGTATTACCTTGGAAAGGACATTAGACCATAAAGTCTATGGAGAGGCAATGTAAGTAGTATCTATATTCAATAGAAACTGTATCTTTACATTCTACCTGAGTATAGCCAGACAAAATATCCTTTGCACTGCTACAACTACCTCTATTCATTGGCTCATCTGTGTCCATGAAGTGCATCATTAACCATAGAAACCCAGCCATCCTATATTTCCCTGCCTCCACCCTATACAGCAATATTCATAGTTTCCCTCCACTCTCTCATCATTCTGCTTTTACTCTATTATTCTTCTGCATTGGAATGCCTCCTCACCTATCAAAATCCTATCTATCCTTCAAGACCCAGCAAGAATGCCATCAACTTTGTGATGAGTTCCCTGACTCCACAAATAAACTATGTTCTCTTCCTCCATAATATCTGATAGCCTATTGCATACCAAATTTTATTCTGCTTTGTACTGTAATTATACACCTTCTTTCTTCATCTTCCAGGTATTCCAGCTAGACTATATTACAAGGCCCCAACCACTCATGACATAGCAGAGCATCTGGTATGCAGAAGGTGCTCAATAAAAATTCCCACTGAATAGAATCCAAAAATAAAGAACTCAAGCCAGGAAAAATATCTTCAAAGGACAACCTCGTTTATCACTTTAGATTTCTGTTTGCCTGCATGCAGCTCATCTGTACCCAAGCCCAGGAATTATTTACACATATTCCTGGTCCTCTATAGAAAAACGGTGGGAGTGTTCATTTCCAGAAAATAACATTTTTTAAAAGTCATCTTTTTAAAAGCCTATGGCAAAAAAACAAAACAAAACAAAAAAGAACAGCAGAATGCTGGCAAAGTTCCTGTCACATGCTTTGGCTAAATATGTCCTAAACAAATGGCCATTTTAAAAACCACTTTAATTAATCTTTCCTCCAGACCTTAGGTATGAAAATAGCAAGTTGCAAAAGCCTCATGGATGAAACAATCTTTGTGGTCCCTGAACTTCAAACTAAGAAGCTACAAAAACTGTCCTAATCCAAGCCTCAGGTTAGAAGCCAGACAGAAGAATACTTGAAAATTACTAAGAGCAGATTGTAAATGTTCTCATTACAAAAAATAATAAGCATGTGAGGTTATAGATGTGTTAGTTAGCTTGATTTAACCATTTCACAATGTATACATGCATGAAAACATCACATTTTACACCGTAAATACATACAATTTTTATTTGTCAACTATGCCTTAATAAAAATAAATAAATACATTTGTAAAAAGTAAAATGGCAGGGATACCTGATAAGTAATAAATACGTTTAATCATGAAAAACATTCAGGCAGCAGGGCCGAAAGAGCAGACCTGGATTTGATTCTCAGTTCCATCATTTGATATTTAGGTAATCCTAAACAAATTTCTTAGCCTTTCTGAGCCTCAGTTTTCTCACTGGAAAAATAAAGATAATAATAACTTTCTTTAATAATGACTGAATTACTACAAAAGGAAGCACCTGGCACAAAGTAGGCTCGTAATCCGTTACAGTTATTAGTTCTGTGACAAATCCTAAGAAATCGTTTGTGGCCTTTTAAGCGTTGCCTAGTGATTATTTATAAGGTTTGATTTGGCAGTAGATACCCTTTACTGAGCAGCTCCTGTGTGCCTGGTGTGTTTCAGATTTGTAGACAAGTGTCACAATGACTGAGAGCATACACTCTGCTATCAAACTACAGGGATTCACATTCCAGCCCCATCACACAGTAGTTGTGTGACCTGGGGAAAGTTATTTAAGTTCTCTCCTTAGGTCTTGCTGTATGTGTTGCTGTAAAGAATACCTGAGGCTGTGTAATTTATAAAGAAAAGAAGTTTATTTAGCTCACAGTTCCATGGGCTGTATAAGCATGGCACCAGCACCTGCTTCTGGTGAGGGTGTCCGGCTGCCTCTACTCATCATGGAAGGTGAAGCAGAGCTGGCAGACGCAGAGATCACACTGCAAAAGAGGAAGCAAAAGAGAGAGTGGGAAGATGCCAGACTCTGTTGAACAACCAGCTCTCAAAGGAACAAATTGAGTGAGAACTCACTAATTACTGTGAGGAGGACACCAAGCCATTCATGAGGATCTGCCCCCATGACACAAAGCCCTCCCATTAGGCCTCACTTTCAACATTGGGAATCAAATTTCAACATTAGATTTGGAGGGATCAAACAAACCAAACTATAGCATCTGGTTTCTTTATCTGTAAAACAGAAACAATAGTTCCTATCTCATAGGATTGTTGTAAAGATTAAATGATACAGTGTATGTGAATTGTTTATCACCAACATATAGCATGTGCACAATAAATGCTAGCTAATGTTATGATTATTATTTCCATTTTACAAATTAGGAACCTCAGCCTCAAAGAAGGTAAGTAACTTATCCCAGGTCACATAGCTAGTCATGCTTTAACTTTCTTTTCGAATCCAGGGCTGCCTGATTCCAAAGCCCGTGCTTGTTTACTAAACCATCTCCTCTTCTGTTATGTATGTACTACGTAAAAATCCTTATTTTTTCTTTTGGTTACTATGATAATTAGCTAATGACTAATTGTCTACAAGATATCAAGGAGGGCCTAAGGAATAAAAGACAGCTATCAGGTCTAAAATGAATATGTGTTGCTTTATTTCTTCTTTATAGTCTCCATACCAGTATACTGTATTTCCATTAGAAGGTATATTAATAGGGAAATTCTTGAATGTTCTTGCTTCAAACATCAGCACATACTTGCTTCTCTTACACTGGAGAGGAGGAGAGTGGTAGGAAGAAGTCATCTGGAAGGTAGTTCTGGCTAAGAGTTGGAGGAAAAGGGAAGAAGGAGAGAAAAAAACAGGTTATCAATGGTAAACATAGTGAGAGTCAAAATTTTATGAACCAAATAGAATTTCCACAGGCCTAATGATCAGTGAGAATTATTTGCCAAGTTCCTAAATGCAATGTGCTGTAAAAGTGGGCTGGGGCTTCTGGCAAAAATGGTAGATTTTGTGATTTTATTTTTCCCCTCTTCTGTCTTGCACTATGTTACATCCCAATTGTCTTCCAAAACTAAGCACTTTCATGGTCAATGGAAATTTAGATACATTAGAAACACAGATTCACAAACTTTTGCTAAAAAGTCCAGGTCTTCCTAGATATTTGTAGATAGGCAAATAGCCTATGATAAAGAATATACATTCTGTTTAGGTTCATATTCCAGATCCACCACATATTAACTGTGTGATAATCCAAGCTGTTTTGTGTTAAGATTCTTACTTCCTGCACAGAACCACATACTCAGAGCGAGAAAACTTTTTGAGAGTGCAAGGTGATGACTACTACAAATGTGTAGTAGAAAACTACGTAAGTATAAATAATCAACCTAACTTTCCTTTGCCTCTAACATTTTCTCACAACACTAAAAAGTCCAGGAACCTTCTTTTCTTAATGGTGGCGCCAGTTCAACCACAATCTGGAAGGTATTGGTTTCATGAAGTACAATGTGCAAGATCAGAATAAAAGGGCGGCATGAGGGAACACGACAACATGGGTCTTTGTGGTCTATAGATTAAGTTGCTCATATAAGAATGTAGGAGAGGGAAACCCCCACAAGATTAGTCACTTCATTTTGTGTTACAGAACTAAATTTAGGTTAACAAAGCATTTTCCAACAAAGGAGATGGGAGAATGGCAGCATTCACTTGCTCTGGACTGAATAAACAAATGTGGGATTTGTGGGCTGACTAATGTCCTGGGATAAACCAGGCAGTCAGCCAAATTCTGGGAGTTTTGATGAAAAGACAGCAATTCCACATTTTCTTTCATGGAAAGTGTTCGATGGGAGTATTGATGTCCACAAGGGCAGCCTGAGCCCTCAACTGGCCTTAAAGATTCACACTTATTCAGCCGCAGGGAATTCTCAGTCTTCTGTAATTGAAAACCTAGATCGAGTGATAGAAGTTTAATTCCTTCTTCTTGGGAAGTGTTAGACATATTTGTCATCAATCTCCTTTTAGAAATATATTGTCAGCCGGGCGCAGTGGCTCATGACTGTAATCCTAGCACTCTGGGAGGCCAAGGCAAAAGGATTGCTTCAGCGCAGGAGTTCAAGACCAGCCTGAGCCAGAGTGAGACCCTGTCTCTACTAAAAATAGAAAAACTAGCCAGGCATGGTAGTACACACCTGTAGTCCCAGCTACTCAGGAGGCTGAGGCAAGGGGATTGCTTGAGCCCAGGAGCTGGAGGTTGCAGTGAGCTATCATGATGCCACTGCACTCTACCTGGGGCAGCAGAGTGAGATTCTGTCTCAAAAAAAAAAAAAAAAAATCATATTATCAGTGTCCCTTTTAAAATACTAATTACCCTGAAAATATACAGTTAGGCTACTAAAATGTGACACTTCCCATTCACTCACTTCATTTCATTTATTAAATGCCTACTGTAATCTAGGGACCAGGTAGGGCTGTGCGGATAAAACAATGACTGAATCAAACACAGTTCATTCCCTCAAGAAACCCCCAGGCCAGCCATAATAATTTCAAGGGCACTGAAGAAAATAATAAAATGCTTATAAATTTATTTTGTGGTCTGGGGAAACTATTAAAATTTGCACTTTTTTGGTGGGAGAGGCAATAAGTCTTTCAATTAAGGTCACAATATACGTTTGTAAGGAAGTCAGAAATAATAATAAGGGATTTCCCTTTATCTGGCCACCAGGGTCCCCTATGATGTTGTGAGGACCAAAGCTATCATCTAACCCCAGACTAACGTAGATTTTATTACAAACTTCAGCTAGTGAAATGTTAAGGGCTATTGCACAGGATCTTCACTCATTCAAGAAAAAATTCCCAGCAGCAGCTGGTGCAATCTCCTTTAAAGCCTGGCTTACCTATCCAGAGGAAAAACATATGTAGTATATGCAGGCTGAAAACAAAATCCCTGAAGTGTTTCAATGTGAGTACAATATAATCTAGAGGAAGAAACTTCATTGTAATAACTGACATAAAGGAAGCATTTTGTAGATCTCCACAGAAATCTCCAATCTTCCTTGAAATTTAGGGTCTTCTTTAGGAATTTACCGGCATCAAGCTTTCATACTTCCCATATGAAGACCTGATCTTCATGACTTACTACCCTCCAGAATAAGTCATGAGTCCCAGTAGGAAGAGGGTGCCAAACTGCAAATACAGAGAATTAGTTTTAAGAAGCATTGTATGTATTAATACTGCCTTAAGAGGGAAATTCGGGTAGATTAGCAGAGATTTTTAAGAAAGCCCTTTCAAAAAACCTGTAAACTGTCAAGGAACCTGGGGTTTATGAAATCATCAAATAAATACCAAGTTTAACGTGTTTGTGTTATTCTTGAAAGCATACCTCTTTAGGAATAAAAGCATTACAAAAGCAAGGCTTGGAAAAGGAACTTACCTCCAGCTTAATTACTATGAAGAGCAGAGTACTGAAAGAAAAAGTTACAGACAAGCTGGAAAAAAGCTATTCAGGTTTTTAAAACAGGGAAAGAAAACCTGAGATTGGGTTTGGATGATAAGCAGGTAGCAGAAGCCATTAAAAAGTCTCTTTCGCCCTTGGTTTGGTGTGCCTCTTAAAGGAGCAAGATGAAGTATACAGCCCACAAACCAGAGGCAGGCCTGCACAGGAAGTGGAGAGGAAAATACAGAGCTGTGGGACTCTGAAACAGGATAAAGCCAGTCCATGTGAGGTTCGTGAAAACCAAGCAGACAATATAAGCTTCCAAGTGTTTCCTTGTGTCATTAACTCAAGACCACATCTGATTTCAAACACCCTGGAACCACGATGGAAGAGCTGCAAAGACAGAGGTCGTTTTTAAAACCTGTCATTGCTGTTTGCTTGTCAGAGATCGTCAGACTCCTCGAGCACTGTGTAGGGCACACACTGGATTCCACTGAGGTGAACTATAATATTTGAAGGGCAGTATCAGATTCCCGAGCAAAATTAGATAAGCAGGTAGACTTGACAAGGAGCATGAACTTGCATAAAGAGCTTCCCTAGACAGTGCCAAAGAATTAGGTGCCAAACCACCTGAGGTGGTTGTTAGAAAATGCTTACCGCCTTCGATTGTCTTACTACAGACTCTTCACCGCCAGAACACTGCTACGGCAGAATCTAGCCAAAGCAATCATTGCTCCTGTAGGAAGCATTCACCCAAGCTCTTGCTAACATCCCTACTGTTTGCAAAGTGGCTAGACAGGGCAGTGACAGCAATTCCTGTTGTCAATTAAGGAGTAATTGCCCAGTAAGATTTTAACTTTTAACTGGATTTCAGCCATGCTGCTTCAAAACACTCCTCTCCGTTGGTTACCTTTCAGCTGGGATTTCTTTGGCAGCCAAGTTATAGCACATTTCACTTCCACAGTTATCAGCACAGTACAGAGGATGAAAAACTGGAAAGGGTCAGAACACCCCAGTTCTATCCCTAACTGCAAGGCCTTTGACCAAACCAGATTACTTCTCTGTGTTCCCTTTTCCTTCCATTGTAAAATAAAATAATGTAAAAGCTAGCTCGCAGAGTTATGAGACAGTCATAGGAGAGAAGAGATGAGCTAAATGCTATAGAAGATATGTGTGTGTGTGTGTACAGTACATACATATAATTTTTTAATGTTTTCTAATTGCCTAAAAGTGAAATGTAGATTTGGCAATTACCTGGTTAAATGATATGGACAATCTGGATATTTTAGAACAAAAAGGCATCCCTTGGTTTGAAGGGAAAAGACACCATCTAAATTGTTCAGACTGTTTTTCTTCTTCAAGTCCTAGCCATGGAGTGTCAACAAGACTGACTTTTATGATAGTGAGGAGGCCAGAGAAAATATTTTGAGGAAAAAAGAATTAAGAGCTACTGATTATTAAATGTTTATTATGTGCTGGTCCATCTTGAAGCACTTTACAGACGTTATTTTGCTTCCTGTTCATTACAATCCTGTGAACTACGTATTATGTAACAACATTATACGTGATGCCTTAAGTGTATAAACAAACTTATTGTTGGAACTGAGATTCAAACTCAAGTCTGTCTTAGTTCAGGGTCTTTGAGCTTAGAGCCATACTAGCTCTCTGAAGAAAGTCATTTTTCCCTTCTGCTTCTACCCAGACTATAACATCTTGCTTTGCTGTTAAAAGTCGGCCCATGTGATCTGGCTGGTCTGTGGCCCCTTGTGTAAGAGCAGATGATTACTGAGGGGTAATGTAGAAGAAGCAATGTGAGGAAAGAATCTAAAAGCAGAAGGCAAAAGAAGCTCCATGAGGAGAGCATCTTTGGGACTTACAGTCAGTTTTAAAGGACTGCATTTCTTTGGTAAATGCCACGGAGGTTTGTGTTCAGGCAGACCAGGAAGAACTTTTCCTGCACTCTCCAGACATTCTGTTTAGACTAAAACCATTCTTTAGATGTGGCAATGAACTGCTTGGGAACTTTTATTCAATTAGGGTTCATGTCTAAAAGATTGTTGTTTCCGATCCTCCACCTGTTACCTCAGATGGTTTCTTTGGCGTTAGATACAATCCAAACAGATCTGTCCAGTTTTGTTCTAGAAAGCAGTACTGACTTGAAAAAGGTCTATAATATGCTCAACCATAATTCTTGAACCTTAAAAGAGTCACATAGCATATTAGCCTAGTCATTAGATATTATTTAGAAACACCACTAGAAAAGATTTAAATAATAAAATTTTATAATTGAGATTAGTACTAACAGGTGAATAGCTAATATTTGTTGAGCCCTTACAGAATGACAAGCAGGGTGCTACACCTCTCATATGAATTATTTCATTTCAATGTTACAATATCCCTGTGAGATAAGTCCTATTATGGTTTCCATTTCCAAATTAGAAAACTAAGTTTGTCATCGAATAGTTCTCATTGTCAAAATAGCCAACAAAATGCCAAAGTAGAGTAGAAGACCTAAGGGAAAAGTAATGGAAAATTTTCACATATTCACCCTCTTTAGCCGCCCCACTTCCCCAGTGTTCTCTCTCCCACATATCTCATTCTATCACCCAAGGTGGTTCCAAATTTTATTCATTTGACTTACTTTCCCTCTGACATGGATTAGTGACTCCTTATATCTCATGAAATTATCAAAAAAAAAAAGGAAAGCCTTAAAAGAAGGAAGAATTAAAAATATTTAACTTAAAAGGACCTGAAAATGAGCTATGAGTCCAAGAGAAGTATATATGCAAATGTATAAAATTGATTGCAAAATCAAAAAATCTAATGAAAAGCTTTAACTACCAGACTAGCCTCATGAACAGACCATTCCATGCAATTCAATGGAAATTATTCCACTGGAATTATGTGAAAGAGAAAATTAGATTTTGTTGAGAAAGGCAGGATCAGGAGAGAGAGGTCAGCATGATGAGGAGCTCTGGCTGGTATGAGCACTTTGGCTGGCTGTCTCTAGAGCCTACCCTCGCTGAGAGGTTTCATACCACTGTCAACCTTAGAGACGTACACTGCTGCTGCTGACTGCCTGGGCAATGGGATCAGGACAGAAAGACATTTACAGAATGACAATGACAAGCTGGTTGTTGACAAAATTCAGCTCTAAAATACACTTGATTACGTAAGTCATCCTTAGGGTTTCCAACTCAATGTTTTTCTCATCCAGTGTCTAACCACAGCAAAGTTGGATTGCAAAATCTCCTTAAAGAGAAAATATTTAGGAAGGAGTTAGATAGTTCTATATTCTTTGTTACTAATTAGCTATGTTTCACTATATATATAATATCTTCATAAAATGATGTAAGGAATTTTGTACAGCAATATGAACTTGAGCTATAAGAATCACAATAATAATATATGAAAAAGGTACCTGCTCTTGTATGTTTATTGCAGCACTAGTCATAATAGCAAAGATATGGAATCAATCTAAAAGTCCATCAATGGATGATTGGATAAAGAAAATGTGGCATGTATACCATGGAATACTACTCAGCCATAAAAAAGGATGACATCATGTCTTTTGTAGCAACACAGATGGAACTGGAGGCCATTATCTTAAGTCACATAGCTCAGAAACAAAAAGTCAAATACCACATGTTCTCACTTAAATAATGTGTACACATAGACACCGAGAATGGAATAATAGACATTGGAGACTCAGAAGGGCTGGAGCGGGTTGGGGAAAGAGAAAAGTTACCTAATGGGCACTATATTCACTAATCAGGTGATGGTTACACAAAAAGCCCAGACTTCACCACTATGCAATATATCCATGTAATAAAACTGCACTTGTACCCCATAAATCTATAAAAATAATTTAAAAAGAAAAGAAACAAAAAATCATCATAATAATTATCATAATATATTTTAGCATTTGCAATGTAGTATAGTGTTATAGATTACTTCATACTTTTCCTTGATTAATCTATTAGAAGTGCTAAATTCTTCAGCTCACTAGTTAGTCTTGGAAGCATGGAGTCGCCAATAGTACTGAAAGGGGTACAATGCCCAGGCTGAAATTAAATCCCAGAGATAACTTCTTCTTTCTCACCAGTTTACCAGCATCTAGTCTTTCCTTCTAAAACTTGTAAGGATGAAATATTTACATAAGCATATAAATGGATGCAAAGAATCAGTGTCTCCTTTATACATGTTGCTGCAACAATATACATATACAGAGCTTTAGGGCTTGGGGAAAACTATTGGGTACAGAAAAAATAAAGAAAATAGAGGAAAAGGAAAAGGGAGGGTGAGAAGAACAGAGCAGAGCTTGGGCAAAGACAGGAGATGAAAAGACTCCATTTGCTTTGTGTCTATTGGTGTCGTGAGTTTACCTGCATTACATGCATTACATCTTTTAGTATAACTCTCAAAATAATTTAGATCAACTTCATGTTTCAGAAAAATAAACCGGAGCTCAAAGAAGTGAAGCAGGCTACATTACTACAAAGTGTCGATCACAGGATATGATCCTAGATCTCTGTGATTTTAAAAATCCCTGCTCTCTTTCATTGTATCTCATTACCTCTCTCTTCAAGGGAATGCTCCTTTGATGTGTGCTTTTAAAGTTCTGCAAGCACAGATAACATATCTGGTGGCAAGAAAACAGAAGTCTTTTATTTGATCTCTGCTGTTGAATCAGAATGAGGCTCATCCTTCTCATCCAAAGGAAGACTAGATGTAGCAGAAAGAAGAGGCAGATGTTAATCTTGTGATTTGGCTAGGAAATAAACATAGCAGATATTTCCTAATCCCTCATCATAGACCGTTTTATCACCTTGGCTAGTGTGTGGAGCAGAGAGATTGAATATCATATACCCATACTCAATAAATGCAATGCAATAGTTCTACCTTTCAATTCTCATACAGATGCCTGGTTTAAAACCTCTGCACCACATCATCCTGCCTTTTTCCTTTCTTGAAGCAGCTATCTGTACACAGTCAAGTCTCTATTACAGCCTTAGCAGTTCCTTAGGGGACAGGCGAGCAGCTCAAGGGTTAAGTACACAGGTTCGAATTCCGGTTTCACTATTGATGTGGCCTTGGAAAAGCAAATTATTTTACTTTTCTTTCTATGGTTTCTCAATATCTAAAGTGATGATTTACCATTATAACTTATTTCATGGAGTTGCTGTTAAAATCAAACAAAATGATATGCATAAAGTTCCTTGCATAGTGCCTAAAACATAATGGAAGTAGGCGCGTCTTTCTTGAATTATTGCTATGATCTAGCTGATCAACTGTCAAGTAGACAAATTACAGTACTTTGACGTAGCTTTAAGGTCTAGGGAATCATTCTGATGGCTTCCAGTTGCTACGTGGAAGTTTAGTTGGAGGAAAAGAAGCTGTTCATAGAAGATGAGAGGTTTTTCAAAAAATCTGAGCTATTCCGGTTGTCCTGAATTTTGTTCTTATGTTCTAAATCCAGTGCAAACAAAAATGCTGCCCATTTAATGTTTAATATCTAAAATAGTCAATGAACTTGTTTTAGATCCAATTTGTAATATGTAGCATGATATTATATTATTGTATGTATATATAAAATATTGTTTAATGAATGTGCATGCTGATTTATGAGCATTTAAAGAGCTTGGGTCACAATCTTGAGCAGTTTACAACATTGTAGAATCTTACAGTAACACATCTTCACTTTTATAATATATTGCTAAGTCTATGTGGTTTATCTAACACCAAGTTTTTGGTAAAGAATACAACCCCCAAGGATAACTTTAGACTTTTTTCTTTCTTTTTTGTTTTTAAAGACAGGGTTTCAATTGGTACTAACTGATCAACACTAGGGTGACCACATGGCAGAAATATTCTCCAGGGATTAGGGGGACTTGGAGGGGAGGGTACTAAAGGACATGGGGAGCATTGTAGGGG
>CAUYSK010107287.1:0-13254 GCA_963575035.1 Avahi laniger | reverse complement strand
TTAAGCCTCTGCCCTACTGCCATTAAACGAGACTTGATCAGACTCCTGTCTTGTCTCCATTTCTTGTGTCTTGCCTTTCCCATTTCCCACTCCCTCCTCCCAGGTACCCACGAATAACTGGTTCCGCGGGTCGGGACAGTCAGCTCCTGAGAAGCCTATTGTACCTATACTGCTCTGCTCTCAGCCCCACAGTTATCATTGATCTGGGTAGTGGGAGAAAAGAGAAATGAAAAAAAAAAGAACGCAAGTGATAAATTTACTTTCAAATCGGGGGCATGGACCAATCAAGGAGAAAAACATTTCTAAATATAAGAGATGGGGCAAGTATGAAGTGGAATTTTGCTGAGGCATGACTAGACGAAAAGCAAAAGCCAGAAAAAGATGATAAATTTAAATTATATGAAAGATTCAGCGAGTCACTTCAAGTACTGACGGAGTGTTTCCTAGAGTCCGATGATCTGAGCCTATGAAACTATTTTTGGTTCCAGCACATTGGCATCTTGCCATACTAAGCGATTGCATGACTTTAAGCAAATCTATTGTGTTTGGTTGGTTTGCCTAAATGAAAATCTATTGTATATTTAGCCAAATAAGCAGCAAACAAGGGCAATTTTGATGCCGTGAAATTTTTTTTACCTTACTTTGTAGTCATTCATTTGAACATAGTGTTAACGTTTGGTGCTTTGGAAAGGCAAACTCACGTGGCTCTAAGATGAGTCTTCAGGTTAGAGCAAGAGGGTTATGATTTCTTTGGCCTACCTGAGGAGGAGAAGCTCCCAGGGGACTTAGGGGGTGATTTTCCATCTAAAAATATTTAAAAGTTTCCAGCATTATCAAAGTCACTCTCAAATGGTCTTTTATAAAATATATTTTATAAAACGGTTTAATATTTTTTATCTCTACAGTTTTGTGTGAGAACAAATAAAAACAGAAGTAAAAGAAAAATGTAATTATGATTACTTGAACAGTGAGTTTTGAAATGCAAAACTTACATATTTTCATTCTCAACTTTTAAAAACAAAAATTATAAGAACCCGGAGATTTTATATGTTCCCATGAATGAGAAAACAAGTAATCATGTGCATAAGGTATCCCAGCAGAGACAACCCAGGAGGAGACATTTCAGTTTGGATAAAACATCTCTTTTATTTTATTGTTCACATGGCACTTTGATATGTAGTGGTTGCTTTGATCCTGAGAGTAATCTCATAACTCACACAAAGTGAAGATCATTATCCGTGTTGTACAAATAAAGAAGGACTCAGAGAAGCAAACTGGCTTACTGAGGAGTAAAGCACAGTTAGTGTCAAAAGAAAGCAGAGCTGAGGATCTGAGCTCTCCTGCAGTTCGCTATGGGACAAAAAATGTTCAATTTGAAAGATCTGCCACTCAGGCATGACCTTGACTAAAATACCTGTCATTTGGAAGAAGCATATTTATTTTATAATTGTAAAACTAAACAAAACCAAAATGTAGTTGCAATAAGTTCCATATGGTGCTCATCACAGCTACACAAGTAATTAAACACATTTTACTGCTTTTGGGGGACAATGATATATTACAAAACTCTGTGTGTCACTTCCACTGATGTTGGAAAATTTAGGAAAATATATCAGTATATGTGAACGCTAGGGTCTAAATGTTTGTGTCGCTTGAAAATTCGCAGGCGGAAATCCTAACCCTCAAAACGACGATATTAGGAGGTGGGGCCTTTGGAGGTGATTAGATCATGGGGTTAGAGCCTTCATGACTGAAACTGTGCCCTTATAAAAGAGGCCTCAGAGAGCTGCCTTACCTCTCATGCCACATGAGAACAGGGGAGAAGGTGCCGTCTATGAATCGGAAAGCAAGCCCTCACCAGACACTGAATCTGCCAGCACCTTGATCTTGGACTTCTCAACCTCTAGAGCTGTGAGAAGAAATAAATGTTTATTGTTTATAAGCTACTCAATATTTGGCATTTTGTTACAGAAGCTGGAACAGACTAAGACAGTGAGTAATATGTGTGATGGTAGAGGGATGAGGTAAGGGTAGAAGAAGGGAATAGAAAAAGTTGAAAGTTGTCTTTATTTCTTTGCAAAACCCAATGCAATATAATGTAAAGTGTGCTATACAGGTGATAGTTTTTGTTTACTGTTTTGTTCATTCATGATATATATTCAACAAATTATGGGCAGGCCATATTCAAGAAACTATTTTTTTTTTTTGGTAGAGGAATGATTCAATAGAGAAGGACACCTAATTTCTAACACTCTGAATGAATTTAACTAAATATTATGACACTAGCTTTTAAGAGAATACCTTAAAAAAATTTCCATATTTTATTTTATATATAAGGAAACTGAATCACAGGGATGTCTAGGTTAAAAAATTACAGAACCAAGATTAACATCTAAAGTTTCTGGATTTTTGCAATTTCAACTATATCTTACTCTCATGTTTAATAGTCTCCCAGTGTTGGAAAAAAATACTTAAAACACAGTAATATTGCAACTTTGCTGTTTTCTCATTTGTGTTTATTCCGCAAAGTGATCATTTTCAGGAAAAATATACAAAAAAGAAAACCCAAAATAACAGTAAAATCTCTGGGCCAATATTTCTGATGACCAAAGCTGAAATGAAAGGCAAGTAACTCAGTGGCTCAGGCAAGAACAGTGGGGATATTCTAAAATATAATGAAGGTTCATAACTCAACTGAGATCTTTTAACTCAAAGCTGAAAAAATATGCATGATATAAATCTTAAGTTATAAAAAGTCCTTGATATTATTCAGTATAGAAGTAAATGTCTTAGATATATGAATTAATATGTTCAGCCCCTGAATAAGCTAACAGTATGTACAAATTTAAGAGGCAAATAACATACTTTGTCTTGTAAGAAAAAAGGTGCGTAAATTTTTAAATACTTGAATAAAACAAATAGAATTCATTAGAATAAGTGGGTCTGATCCAAAATGTTTGGTTTCCTGCTGTTTATAATATATGAAATAGGAAGTATAATATAAATTAAATTGCTTTTTGATGTTAAGAAACACACACAAAAAAATAGTCAGGTAGGGAAGAGTTCTTCATTATGAGAAAGGGAAAAGTCAAAGAACTACTCTGACCTCAAGGGATAGACTTCAAAAAGATGTTCTTTGGGTCTGAAAAGATAAATGAAGAATTAAACTGCTACTTCTCAGAGTCACAGAAAATAAAATGTTTTCAATCTTAAAGATTAGTAATTAAAAAAATGCTTTCTTATGTCAAGATCGATTCTACAGCCTCAAGGCAGCATAATGCTGCTAAGCTTCAAGCAAAGGCAGTCTAATTTTGGATTCAGTTTATAACAAGACTCTCCCTCATTTAAAAACTTTTCTTAAATTCTTTATTTCCAAAATAACACTGTGTGATATTTTATAATCTTATAAAATGCCATGTTTTAAAAATGAATTTCATTTGACCCTCGAAATATTTCATTTTCATTATATTGTGTTGTCTAGTCTAGTGTTCATTGTCCTTTCTATAATTCTCCGTGGGTTGCTTGAAGGTCTTTTAAGAAAACATTTTACAGTCAAGTTAAAAAATCAACAGTGCTTACATAGAATTAGTTGCAAATTTTATTTTTCCTTATTCGCATTTATTCTTTCCTGCAGGGATGATCACAGTTAATAACCTTGCAAACATTTTAAGCCATTCTTGTAAGATAGAAACTGTGTTGAGTAATCCGCAGCCAGTGGAAAGAGCCATTCATACACAGAAAATGCAATACGAGGGAACCTCAGACTTTGCTAACCTCTTTCATGTGCATTACCCTTTCAATCCTTGCAATATCGCTGGAGGTAGGAATTGTGATTCCTACTTCATAAAGGAAGAAATTCAAGTCTCTGAAAGTTTTATGACTTGCCCAAGGTCACACTAACTGTTAAGAGGCAGGGCAAGAAAATGACTTCAGGTTTTCTGGTTCTTAGTTTATGTTTCTATGAGCAAAGCAATTACGAAAACTTACCTTAATATTGTCAGTAATTGCTTTGTGTTCCCACCAGCTTCTCTTTTTAGTTTTCACTTTTTCCTTGTTAAATAATAATAAAAAAAACAACTCTGAATTTAGATAAGGAGAGACTATTGCAAGAGGGATCAAAGGGACTATTGCAATAGTGGGAAGAAGAGGGAGAGAATGTCTTTTGGAACAGGTGGAATCTGCAAGCTCCTCAAATATTAGGTAAAAAAGGGCATTTCTTTTATAAGCAGCAGCCGGTGTGGGGAAGCAGGATGGTTGTGCAGTAGACCAGGACACGTTTTACTCTGAGGTCAGTCTATTCTTGACAGGGCGCTTCAAGGAAGGGCTCTTCGCTGGCTCAGACTGAGGATGAAGCGAATTTCAGGGGTTTGGGGAGGAGAATGTCTTAATTAGACTTTTATTAACACGGGTTTTGTTCCGACTTATCAGTGGGGACAAAACAATTCATCTAATCGTTTATGAGATAAAAAATGGAAATTGGAGGGTGGTGGTCTGCGTCTGGCTTTGTCATAGGTGGCCAAGGCAGCATCTGTGCATCTAATTTAAGTCCCATCGGGAAGGAAGGTTTTTGTGGTACCCTATTCCAGGACACAGAAAGATGGGGGATTTCTTAACCATTGCTGTTTTACAGAGTCATAGAGCTTGGTAAACTCCAACAATGTCATTCTTTTCTTGCCATGAACATTTTTCTTGAGAGAGAATATACTGAAGCCCTGAGAGCCATGGCGGTCTTCCATGACCTTTGGCATCTACGAGAGCCTCCTGTCTTAAATGTACCACACAAAGTGGTACATCCCCTCACGATGTCTTTTAATGTATGCCAAAGGGCCGTGAGCATTTATTAAAAAAAATAAAGTCTGAGAAAGTTGAACAAATCACAGATGTGAAGTTATTAAATAAAACCAATTAAAAGCTCACTTCACTTTCTTCTCAAATTTCTAATTATAAATATTAGTTTGCTTTGCATGTTTTTATTTTGCCTTGGACAAACGGAAATTGCTCTCAATCTATGGATATTTAATATATGCAATATGTTTGTTAAACTGCTTATGTATGTAAAATATTATGCAAATATAAAATATCTTTAGTATCTATACTAGTAATGTTTACTAAAAAGCATTAAATTGATACATGAAATCAAGTGCTTTGTCAGTTCGAAATACTTTAAGCTAGTTCTGCAACATTTTAAATAAATCATAAGAATATGAAAGAAATAAAAATTTTCTGCAGTGTTTCAAGCTATTCACATGTTGTTAGAGCTACTGTATGTCATAAAAAGGATAATGTTGATTCTTCAAAACTTAGCTTGTTATGTCACTACATGCCAAAACCTTTACTGAGCTACAATACAACCAGTACATCTTTTCTTCTATGTGGCCTCTTTTCACAAACACATTACTTTACTCATCACAAGGTGTTGATATTTATTCACAATTCTAATTTGAGGAAGATGTGAGGAAAACAAGTCAGGAAATAATACTTGACACATAAAATTTAATTTATAAGGGTCATATTATATATGCTTTTATTATTCATTTTCATTTCGGCAATTGGCACATAGCAAATACTGCATGTATCCCGGCTTAGCATCTGTTCCTCTATGTGTCTTGAGTCATAAGTAATAATGTTCAATAATACTAAAGAAAATGGGAAAGGATAAAATAAAAAGAACGGAGCATTATACAACTTGCCTTATTAAATTACTACTAAAATCCTCATAGGTAAGTAATATTTATAATCAGTGTAGAGGTTATGAAACATAGGCTTAGAACAAAGTCACAGGGATAGCCATATAACTCAATAATTCATGCAGTTAGAACATTACCTACAAGTTATGTAGGTAATGTATATGACTACAAGTGACTGCTCCATTCATTTAAGCCAGAAAAAGGAGACACAAAGTCACTTTTTAACATTTTTCTGGAATTTTCTTGGTTCTGAGCTTACTGGAAGGCCAAAATTATTCACATAAGGTTTAATTTTTATTTTCTCACATATTGTATTTTTGGCCTTATTTCCAGTTTACTGATTTTATATTCAGTAGGTGATTTATAATAAAAATAAGAGTAATAAAATGAATTAACATTTGTTCAGCACTTATTGTGTGCCCAGGTACTGTTCTAAGTACTTTGCATATATTAACTCATAACTCTCTCAACTCAAGCCATTTGGTCCCTCATCCATAATCTTAAGCATAGCACAATACAGCCTCTTTTAATAAATGGAATACAACTTTTTTTTTTTGCAATGAGGGATATATAAATAAAATCATCTGCCACAAAACATTTTTTAATAAAATGGTGCATCTATTCTCCCAGTCTTAGTACATGGTATCCTTTACCTGTCTATATTTATACTGGTAAGTAGGAAAATGGAAACTGAACACACAAGTCATGTGTTTTAATACAACATTGCCTAGAAAATTATGCATGCCTCAGTAAAACATATTTACATTTCTTATTTTATTTAGCAATTATTTATTAAATAGCTTTTTTTAGTTAGCCAATGTCCTAGTTATTATTAATGCAAAATAAACATGATAAATATGATTTTTGTTTTAATCGGTGAGGAAGACAAAAAATTACACGAATCCATACTTCTTTTTAGCTTGGGATTCCATAGAATAATATAATGGTCCCTGATTGAGATATGATTATATTATTCTTTATGTGACTTTTTCAGCAAGGCCCAATTCTTCTGGAAGTCATAGACACCTGGCAAATAATTATTGGTTTAATTTTTACCTTATGTTGTTCTTTCTTAACAAGTAATAAAGTGATTGTGAGAAAAAAGGACACAGTTATTGCTCACAGATAGATAACTGGAGAGATGGAATATGCATAAAATTAAGAACTGTTAAAAATTCAAAGTTTAAGCAATAAAAAAAAAATCCTGTGCAAATGTCAAAATGCTGAGGAGAAAGTTCAGAAAATCACAATGTGGTAGAGTTATCAAGAAAAATCTCCTAGAATGTGAGGCTGTTTTATAATGAAATCGAATGACATCACATTACAGAGGAGATAGGAAAGTCTACAAGAAAATGAAAACAGCATAGACAAGAAGCCTGAGGCAGAAATTTAGGATATTTGTTATTCAGTAATGAGAATCTCTGCACTCTGTCGGGAATAAGAAACTGATGTCTTCACAGGTAGAATATAAAAGCTAAAAAATATTTTATCAAATAATTACATGTATAGTAGGTTTACAGAGTAAGAGATTATCACTTTACAGCTTTATTGCTTTCTCGTTTTTGCCTTCAACAATGATTTATTGGATCTTTTTCTTCTGGACTTGGCAATGTCTCAGGTAAATTTCTGTGCATCCATTACTGATTTCACTACCATGGTATTCGTGAAATATCTGAAGATTTTATCTGCTCTCAGTTTCTAGACTGCTCCTCCTCCAATTACATGTCCTCCTTATGATTTCTTCTTTTGAATCTCGCTTTCTGGTCTTCGTCTCCCATCACTCCAGATCACTCCCTTGTTCTTTGGTCTCACTGGAACTCCAACCCATTGATCAGCCATATTTTTACACTCTCTCATCTTCTTATATCCCCCTTTTTCTCCTTTTCCAGATCCAAGGTCATTACCAATCATGACAATATGGACTAAAATATCATATAGGACCAGATAGATGATAGATACAGCATCATATAGATAAAACTGTTATCCTTACTTCCAGCTCAAACTTTCCATTATTTTAGGCTTTTGTGACTCAATTTCAATGAAGGGGAAAAATGCAAATTCAGAGAGATGGCTCACTGGAAAGAAATAGATCAGGGCACTGACTCAGACAGCAACTCACTTGCATTTATGATTGCAAGAGTCAGTATTTCTGGTACCTAGACAAAGATCAGTTTACAATAGAGAGTGGTTACACTGCTTATGTTCAGGGTACAATTATTATCTCTAATTGTGGCCTTTACTTGGACTAAATAAATTTGTCTTTTCAATGATATGCCCTGTAAGAATTATGGGCTTTTGTATAATGAAATAATATATCCACTAATATTTATCACTGCCTAATTTGTGCAGATTTTCATTGCACTAGAAAGCTATATTGTCTTCAAATATCCAAAGCATCTTTAACATAGTGTAACTTTCAAACAAAAACTTGGAGCTCTCAAGTGGGAAGGCTAACAGAGAGTCCACTCGCTAATTATAAGACCCACACAGCGTAGAGCACAGCTGTGACTCCTGCCTGTGCCCTACCCGCGTCCCCAATCCTGGATACGAGAGCTCAGTTCTGGGAGGAATGGGAATTCATGAATTCCTTTCAATAATTTTTCCTTTGTCAGACAGTACTGCCAGCTAAGGAACTTATTAATGCCTATCATCATGGACAATGTTAAAAAATAGAGCCTTATCCAATTAGAACTGGACACAGACCACCACCTCATTTCACCAATACGCAAAAAGGTTTCAGTTTTCAGGGGGTAATGTGTTTTTTTAATAATGTCTACAGAAATAGAAATAATAAGTAAAAATTAAATGAAGTTATTTATTAACATTTAAAAGAGTACCATAGTTCTTCTGCACTAGATTTGTAATTCTGATTGTTTTGGGCATTATTTTGTTTTTGTTTTTTCTGGAAAAGGGGCTGCCATCAATAACTGCCATAAACATGCATCTGTCATCTGTCTGTCAAACCATCCATCCATCTGTCCTTGGATACTTGCCTCCCATGTGCCAGACAGGACAAAAGTGAATCCTGCCTCAAAAAGCTGTGGGTTAGAAGAGGTGGAAGCTTACAAAAATGATTTAGAAAAGTACAGAGCTACAATTTAAATAAATACCTTAAAGTCGAAGTACTCAAGTCTATGAGGGCAAATAATAGCGGGGCCTGGTCTGGTCAGCAAGGTCTGGGATGAATGGGTTCCTTAGGGAAGTATTACTTGAGTTAATAGCTATAAAAACAGCTGACACTAGTTGAACATTTAGTGAGTACCAGGCACTTTGCTAAATGCTTTGTATGTGTTATCAATATCCTTATAAGTATCCTTAAATGCTGTTATGATTATTTTGTTAAAGGAATTTTCTCGTGTATATTTAAGATATATCATATGTTGTTATTAGACACACAGAGATGGTAAATGGTTACTAAAGAAAGGCAAATTAACATATCCATAATCTCACATAATAACCATTATTTTTGGTTCTTATAACAAGAAACATTTTTGAGTTTATATATATATATGTCATACACTTCAGAATTTCTGATGCTATATCGTAAAATCAATTGATAATATTGCCTATTTAAAGATGAGAAGATCATCCAATTATACTCTAAGGGTATAATCACAGATTTTAGCTTATCAAAGTAATATGACTTGAACATGTGAATATTTTCCAAATATAAAAAAAAGTCATATAAAAATAAACTGATGCACTTGGGACAGAAATCTGGAATCTGGGTGATCATGTTACGCTAACACAAAAAGGAAGAGAGCTTGCCACTGAATCTGTGCAATGAAAAACCATGTTTCATCTGAAAAGTCTGGCCAATTAACATCTGAGTTACCTAACAGGGGTGAAGGATACTTTTATCAATAACTGATAATAACTTTCTATTTACTTTTTGGAATTGTATTAAAATCTTTGACGAGTTACAATATATAGCAAAATCTAAAATAATAAGACAATATAGGAAGCATGGGAATTTATAGGTTTCAACTTAAACCAAGTCCCATATTGGCATGTATAGAAGAAATAAAATAAGTGGAATGGTATATCTGAACATTTATTAAATAGGTTTTCTCTTGTAGATACTCTAATTTACATACACCCCTAGATATAATCGATAAAGTAGTATAATCAATGAAGCAGATAGACTTTTTAGAAAGAAGTATAAAATTAAATATACACATTGAGAAAAACTTGCCATATAAAAACACTATGAATGAAAACATTTAAAAACAATTCCATTGGCATTAGTCCTTGCAAAAATTCTATGATATATGCAGTCATTATTTTCCCATGCATTATGGATCTCAGTTGCACTAAGACCTATCAAATGGAACACTCAGAAACGTAAGCATATAAATGGTCTTAGATGGTTGTGGGATTAATTAAAATATTTAATGAACAACAAGGCAAACAATTATCCTAATGGGGAAAAATGCCATTGCACAATATACTAAACAGTAATACTCAGGCATATTATAATACAAAGTGAGAAAGAACCTTTTAAAAACTTTACATAAAAATATATAACTATATTTTATATAATTTATATATGAGTTACAAAATATAGAATATACAAATATATAAAATATATATTTTATACATGTATAAATATAATATATAATTGTATTTTTATGTAATTGCATTAAAAATTTCTTAAACAATATCATGCCAATATTGTAGAGCATTTTAATGAAAAGCTTCTTGCCAAATTAATATTGATACTTCATTCTTGTTTTACTTTTACTTTAATTTAATTTAAATTTCTTCAGTGTTGGGTGGAATTACCTGTACTGTTAATGTTACCTATATTGTTAATGTCACAGATTTTTTCATTCTTTTCATTGTTAATTCACCTGTTAGTTTTATGGAATGCACATGGGCAATTTTTAATTATGGTGTGTGTGAAGCAGGTTCACTAGTTAGCAGTTTGGCTCAGTCTGGTGAGACAGAACATCTCCCACACAAAAAGCTACATGAAGTGGCTTTATTACTTATAGACAGACAGCGAGGGACAACACAAGCCTAGGATTCAGTGTGAGCTGGTCCCTCAAGGCTAGAGAGAGCAGCCTGGAGCAGGCAGAGCCTGTGTGTGCACGGCTCCCCTGCACTGCCGCTGAGGGACTCTGGAAAGCAGCCAGTCCTGGGTTTTACATCTCATGAAATGATGTACTGGGCTACAGCGATGAAGGGCAACCTCTCCGGGGGCACCAGAGCAGAGCCGAGGTTGTCCTGATCAGTCCCTCCCTATCTCAGGATATTACGTTCTCAGCACATTGTACATTTTTATTCTTGGGAAGCACAAGTGAGAAAGTGGGGAGAGCTGGTTTGGCCCATGATCACTTGGAGAACCATCCTGCAGTGTTTTCAAGCCTTTTGTCACTGAATATTTTGTGCTGCTTTTGTAGATGACTGGCAATTTGACTGTAAATAGAATTCTTCCATTACAACTCCATCCCACAAAACTTTGTGTAAGTTTATTTTTATGGTTTACTATTCTGAAGAGATTCAGTGTGCAGATAATTTTCATAATTTTTGCTTTATTGATTTCATTCTTTGTTTTTCTGCTTAGATATAGTAGTAGGCCATTATCTTTGACATTTAAAAATGAAATACCCTCTTCCCCATTTCTAGCTGTTGATATGTTTGCAATGAATTTTGCCTAAAAATTGAAGAGTGCTGACCATGACTGTAGGGAGGGAAGAGGGAAGGGAACGAGAGAGGAGGAAGGGGAGGGGAAGGCAGGAGCAGAGATGCAACATTGCTGGATTTGAGATAGTGGAACTAGCCCCACCAGAGCCAAGGGACGAGGTGGCCTCTGGACACTAGAAAAGCAAGGAAACGGATTCTCACTTAAAGCCGCCACAAAGAAATATAGCTAAGCCAACACCTGGATTTTAGCCAGGCCAGACTTCTTGTCTCCAGAGCTGTAAGATAATAAATTTGTGTTGTTTTAACTGCTAAATGTGTGTTTATTTGTTACAGGAGTACTGGAAAACTGATATACTCTAAGAAGGTGTTTTCCTGGTGTTACTGGGACTCCCCTGCCCTCTGGGTTCTGCTTGGCTATAGCCAGTGAGGGGCACTGCCCACAGGAGAGAGCCAACAGGTATTTATTTCACCAGCTCCCACCCCAGAGGGCTTGGTTGGAAAGCAGCTGGGTTTGTTTTGTTTGTTTGCTTTGTTTTTTCCATCTTAGGTGAGGGCTCTCATTACAAAATCCTTTCTTACAGCTTCTACTGGCTTCAGAAATTGCTTTCACCCTTTCCCTCTCTGGCCTGGAGTGGTTGAAGGCTTTCCAGTGGTTCTTGGATCATCACTCCCCTTTTGCTTTCCTTACCACACCCACAGCCTTGTAACTGCTGCCTTGATTAGATGCTCTCCAATTACCCCTCTGGATTTGCCATCTGGTTGCTGCCAGGACTACTAACAATGAAGAAAGCAATAGAATATCCCCTCTCTAAGTCTTCATATCTCAAAACAGTAAAGGTGGCATATGCTCAGTTAGCCGTTTTCAGGAACTCTGGTAACACCGCTTACCATATTGAAACACTGGAGTATTATTTTTAGTTTATTTCTGGTGTTGACCAATACTTTATGTTCATGGTCTATTTCCTACTTTTTCAGAGAATACATAGCTATTTTTAAATTCCTTACTTAAAGAAAATGGAAGCACACAGCTCATTAATTTATAGATGTGTATATAATAAATATACCAAATCAATGCTCATATATATCTATAGCAAGATATATAACTGCATTTTATGAAAATACATAAACTTAATAGAAAAATAGAACCCTACCTCTAGCCACACATTTGTATATTTATCTCTATAAAGATATGTCTAATTTAAATTACAAATTTTTTAATGTTATTCCTATCTAACATATTTTATTATGAGTGTTAATAAAATTACTTATATCATTATGACTTTGCTTATTGCTAGAACTTAAGAAAGCTATGTTTATATTTTTTTAATTAAAAAATACAGTGTATATACTTTATATTAGCTGAATTATTTTTCATTTGATTTTCTAAGTATTTTATTCTTTTTTGTATTTGCTTTATTGGTATTTTATTCTAGTTACTTTAGATAGTTTATTTATGTTAACCCATCAATAAAAATAACTTTCAGATAATTAATTTTTGAGATTTGTCACCTCACTCATGTTCATTATTTTCTAGATTATACATGTATTTTTTAAAATATATTCTTATTGAATTTTTAAGAACGTAATAGATGATTATAAAATTGCTTGATATTTTTTTATTTTACTTTTTTTTTATTTTAGCATATTATGGGGGCACAACATCCAATAGATGTTATTCTTATATGTGCACTTATGTGTTGATCCGTTAATACCAATTTGATGGTGAGTACATGTGGTGCAAGTTTTTCCATTCTTGGGATACCTCGCTTAGTAGAATGTGTTCCAGCCCTTTCCAGGAGTATATAAGAGGTGCTATATCACCATTGTTTCTTAAAGCTGAATAATACTCCATGGTATACATATACCACAGTTTATTAATCCACTCATGTATTGATGGACACTTGGGTTGTTTCCACAT
>CAUYSK010107285.1:0-20584 GCA_963575035.1 Avahi laniger | reverse complement strand
TTCATGCATAGGTTGAGATGGATTCGCTTCCATTACAGCTTTCAGCTCATCATTATTCACCTTGGTGTCAGGTCGCTCACGTGGCTCATTTTCAAGATTAAAATCGCCAGAACTGAACTTCTGAAACCATCGACGTACCGTGCATTCATTAGCCATATTCTTTCCAAACACTTCGTTTGTGTTTTGAGCTGTCTGCACTGCATTGGTTCCACAACGGAACTCATATTTGAAAATAACGTGAATTTTTGATGTATCTATGTTTCACAAAAATTGCTCTTAAAAAAAAGTGAAAGATAATCACAAGCCAAAATGTGCATTTGAAACACTGAGGATGTATCTTCACAATAGAAATGAAACAAGAAGTGTTAAAGTGAAATGTCAGAGATATCAACTGTCAAACTTAGTACTTAAGGAAATCAGACATTTTGTACTTGATAATGTAATAAAAGCCAGCACATCTCCTTCAACCTCCATCCCATCCCAATGCCAACTGTAGATTAAAGTCTTAACAATTCTTATTCATGCTACAAGTTGTCCATCTTTACTTACCAACAAAATGGAGTCCCTGTGCCATTTGACTAGAGAATGATCTAACTCGGAATCTCATCCTGAGGGTGTTCTTCCTAGGACTATTTCCCAGGAAGGAGTATTAAATTTGATTTCTCAGATGTAGAGCTCAAGACAAAATTTTGTGTTAAAATATTTATTTAGGAAATATCTCCGGGTAAAATCAACAGAGGAGTGAGAAATGGACAGGGAAGAGCTGGAGGATAAGCAGGTGTGCAGTATTTAGCAAATTCCTGTAGAGGGTGAATTTAGCATTGTGCTGTATGGAGCTCTGGAGAAGGTGTGGATTGCACCTTCTCACATTTGTCAGTCATTGGTTTAGGGCTGCATTGGAGAAGGTACTTCTGACTTTCATTCATGCAACTAAAGCATGGTCCAGCAGCCTGAGTGTGGTCTGCTGACAGAGATGCAGGTACTAGCTTCTTAAAATTTATACTAGTCATGTATTTCTGCACAGCAAACTATCCCAAAACTTTGTGGCTTAAAACAACCTCACAGTTCTGTGAGTCAGCAGTTTGCACTGGGCTCAGCTGGGCAGTTCTTCTGTTGACTTCTCCTTGGATCACTATGGCAGCTGTAATGAGACAGGTTGGCTGGGGCCTGAAAGGTTTAGGACCCCTGAGTGGAGACAGCTTGTTTCTGCTTACCTGTTCTCTTCTTCCCATTGCTGCTCAGACTTCCTGACATGGCCTATATCAGGTCAACAAAAGTATGAGGGAAGCTGAAAGACCCTTGAGACCTAGACTTAGAAGATGTATCTGCCACACTGTACTGGACAAAAAGAAGTCACAAGGCCAGGCCAGATTCAAAGGATAATGAAGTAGACTCCTCCTTTTACTGAGAAGAGCTGCTAAGTAGTTGTGGTCACTAATGCAGGAGCGAGTGAAAGTGCACAAGAAACCAGTGTGCAGAAATGGGAACAGAATCTGGGGGTAAAGGCAGGGCACTGACAGTCTCTGCTGTGACGGTTTCTTACGTCTTCCCAGTGCCCAGTTCCTGGCATTGGCATCTGCTCAAGTTATTTTGTTGTATGAGTAAACAAAGGGCAATTCACTAAAAGGTTAAGAACATTTTATTTAATTTATGTACCTTTTGGGAGTCTTCATCTAAATAGATTAAAATTTTCTAAAAATCCTTACTTTGGGATCATATTTCCTGATATCCAATTTGGAAAATTTGATGTTCATTGTAAACAGCTGAATTTAGAGTGCTAACCTGATAAGCATTTTTAATTAGTGTTAGACACATAGCGGACATGCAACAGATCCTTACTGAATTAGGTTAATAGTAGAATGCTAATTAAAAGTGAAGAGACTGAGGAAAATCAAAATAAGGAAAGAGATGATTGCTTAGAAATAGTACAATGTATATTCATTTTCAGACTGCATTTAAAAGGGAAGGGAGAGAAAATTTGTGCACTTATGAAGTTACTATATATACTATTGTTTAATCTTAAAAATAATTTTATGAGGTAGACAATATAGCCTATATTTTATGTGAAGTAACTGATCTAAGGCTTAAACAGGCTAGGTAACTTTTACAGGGCTTTGATATTTGGTGACAAAGACTGTCTCTTTGACCAAACTTTTGTTAGACTCCTGTCCCTTCTGGGCCCGTGTAGTCCAGTTATAGCAAGAATCCTGGCAAGTCGATTTGGAAAAAATTCCTCACTCACCCTTAGTATCTGATCACCCTTGATAACTGATCAAGTTCCTCATTCCTCACCCTTTGTGTCTGATCACCTGGCCTGCTGTGAGCAAGAATCCCGGTACACTTGATGTCTTTCTGTCGGGTTTGGCAATTTTGTTCTGTGTCCTGGGTTCTTGGCATGCTCTTGGCTGAAGAACGACCAGATACACCAAAGTAAGCCAAGCACGAGGTGAAATTTATTGAGGGGGAGCAAGATAGGATTACAGAGCAAGAGCAAGATATAGATTCACAGAGCAAGATACAGACATCACAGGTCCCCTGTTGTAGCAAAAGAGACCTTGGTTATGGTCTGGGTCTTGTATTAAAGTGTCCAGATAGGGACCTCCCTTTGGTTCAGATGTCATCATGGAACCAATTTGATGGACAGTTGGGAGTTATATGACCTGAGTCTCACTGCCCGTTTGGATCTCCCATGTGCCTCTCTGAAAGCCCATTGTGGGGCGGAGGAGTGGTGAATTGCAACATAGATTAAGCAAATGACATGATAATTAGCCTTAGGTAGTCCTAAGTCACCTTCCAGACTCTATTATACCTATGCTGCTTGGCCTGTGGGCTAGAGAGTCCTCTGCATTCTTTTGCAGTTGGCACACTAAGTTCTGATTGGTAGATTGGTAGGGTGTTCCCTTCTCCACCTTGTATGGCAGTTGCTCAGGACAGGATTAAGGTGGAGCAGCACCAACCCGGGGAATGAGGGGGCCTAGGCTCCGCACTTGTCCTTCTTCCCAGGTAGGGCAATTGCTTCAGGCAGCACCAAGACAAGACACCCACTTTTGCCCCTAGGAGACCCGGAATCCCTCGCTATCTACCTAACATTTTCTTGGTAATTTTCTATCCACCAACCCTCCTCATTCTGTTTGTTCACTATAACTCCCCAGCTGCCTTTGCTGTATTTGGAGTTGATCCTGATCTCTCTCCCCTGTTGTGATAGTCTTGATACCTATTGCACTAGTCCTGAATAAAGTCTCCTTTACTAGTTTGACAAGTGTTGGAATAATTTTTTTGACACAAAATTTTCATTAATATGAGCACTACAGTTGGCTACTCTGGGTGGGTGTGGTGGCTCGTGCCTGTAATCCTAGCACTCTGGGACTCTGAGGCAGGAGGATTGTTTGAAGTTAGGAGTTCGAGACCAGCCTGAGCAAGAGCGAGACCCCATCTCTACTAAAAAATAAATAAATAAATAAATAAAATAAAATAAAGTTGCTCATTGTGATATTAGTCACAAATGAGATGAGAAGAAGCCTGAATAAATGGTCATAATGTTTATAGATTCTTCCAGGATCTACAAGTTTATGTAAAAGTAAGGTATAGGGAGCTTTCAAAACACAATGCTTCAGACTTCTCAATCACTCTCATCTTTCAGAATTTTGTGTTAAAAAAATTCAGGAGTCAGCATGTGTAATTGCCTGGACCTCTGTCACCTTGTTTCCCTTTGTTCATTTCCATCTGTCCATGAGCACTGGTGCTTTCATTGCCTGTCACCTTCCTTTCGAGTACATTGACCTCTCCTAAGCCACCACCATGACCAATATTCAGTCTTCAGATTATGGTGACTGTAACATATATCTCACCTCTATGTAACCTCAATTCCTGTAAGACAGCTGAGATAAAGCTATAATCTTTGATGAGACATTAATAACACATAGGTATGATAAACATAAAGAGTGATGTACACCTACTATTACATTCTCTTTAATTCCCAAATTGCATTATGGTGTTAAGTAGATAGCAAGGGATTCCAGATTTCCTAGGGATGAAAGTGGACCTTAATCCTGTCCTGAGTGACTGCTACACCTGGGAGAGGAGAGAACACCCCACAAATCAGTCAATCAGAACTTACTGCACCAACTGCAGAGAAACGTAGAAGACTCTCTAGCCCATGAGCCAAGCAGCATAGGTACAATAGAGTCTGGAAAAGTGACCTAGAACAACTGGCTTTCAGAAAGGCTCATGGGAGATCTGCATGCATACATAGTAAGCCTCAGGTCATATTACTCCCCACTGTCCAATCAAAGTGGTTCCATAGTGATGACTGAGCCATGGAGAGGTTCCTATGTGGACACCATAAAACAAGACCCAAACCATAACCAAGTCTTTTTTGGTCATGACAAGGGGTCCATTTGTCATCTGCGGCAAATATCTCTTGCTATCACTGTGTAAACCTGTATCTTGCTCTATAATCCTATCTCTCTCTCCTCAATAAACCCTATTTTCATGCTTACCTTGCTTTTGGTGTGTCTGCTCATTCTTTGGCCAAGAATGCACCAAGAATCAGCATTTCAGACTGCGACCCAACAATAATACTGTTCAGCACCTATAATATGCTTCCCTTCCTCATCATAGGGCTTTTCTCCCAAATGCCAAACTAGCTCTCATGTCATCCAGGATGGTTTACCTTACTCAGAGACTGTGACTTCAAGCATGTTTTATTCTTTTGAATTCAGGCCCAACAAGATAGACACATCAGAATAAGATAATCCACCCTCAATACATTTCTCGAAGTCTGTGTTAGTTAGCCTTTATGTCATACATAGGATATTCCTGATTTAAGTTTACTATGTCAGGTCTAGTTCTTTTGTTTTAATCCTCTCTCCAGAAAAGAGGAGACAAACTTATACATCTTTCCTTTAGTTTCTCAGTCTTCCTTTTATTTTTCTGCGAGGAGGAGCTAGTTAAACTAAGCCATATAAATCTGTACACACATGCATGTGGGCGTGCATACACACAGACACATAACCCTCTAGCTAAACAAACTTCAGTCTCCCAACACAGTGCAGCTTCAACCAGTGATTTTAAAAGAAACACTTCTTTAAAGGAAAAATAGTTTGCAGAGTTGCAGTTCTGCATAAAACATTCACAACCATTTACATTATTGCTCTGAGCAATTGCACTTCTTCTAGACAGCATTCAAACATCTTTTCTCATGCTAATCTCTGCCTTACATTTGCATAACTGAAAGGCCTATCAGAAATGTGTTTTTCTGAAAACTGTTTGCCCTACAGTTGTTTTCAAGTTTCCACCCCTTTAAAAGCTATGAAATAGCTATAAAACATGTTTTTCTTACTGTCTCTTTCTAGATTTCAAATGTCTTTTTAAAACTTTTAATTGTGAACTAATTTTAGTACAAGGAGCTTTCTTACATCCCTCATATCACATCCACTAATGTCTTCATCTTATATAATTACAGTATAATGATCAGGACTAGAAAATTAACTGTGGCACAATATTGTTAATTAAACTACAGACTTTATATGAATTTCACCAATATTTCCATGAAAGTCCTTTTTCTGTTTCAGGATCATCCAATGTTAATTTCCAGTGAGGGTTTGAACTCATGAACCTTTAACAAACTTTACTAATCTCTAGAAGAATGAAACTCTTTTTGAGCACCTAGCTGAAATGGAAACCAAGCCCTGGGATGATGGTTCTATTCTGGTTTCCCGATGGGGAGTCATATCTCCCACTCAGGAGTTAGTGAAGGAACTGGGTGTGGTGAGAGGGACTCTGACTCCCTGCTGAAACTGGAAGTGAAAGTGGGGAGCACTTCTTAGATTGAATTTCACAGACCCTGAGGTGAGTATTTGTGTACATTATCATTAGGAATGTTCCTGGGAAACGTTGGTAGGGAAGTGGAACTGGGAATGCCAAGTGGAAGAGGCCAACCAAGGGTGCCATATTGAGCAAAGTTCCCTCAACTCGATCCTGTGGGAGAGCTCCACAAATGGTGGGGTCATATCTCAGAATGTTTCTGAATGGGGGGCCAGGAAACTGGAGTATGTGTACCCTTTACCCCATCAATCATTGGTTAATAGTTACTCCTGGGAAAAGGTACATTCTTGGAATTAGTGCTCCAGGATTGCAGGCCAAGTATTTATGACAGCCTGAGTCCACTTGCCTACAGAGTCACAGGTGCTGGCTGTTGTGAGCACTCAGGAGCCAGCATGGAGGAAAATAGTGGAAGGGAATGAATGTAGGTGGAGCACTTCTTTTACAGAGTGAAGAAACATCCTTCTCTTAAGTAGGGTGTAAAGGACATGAGGGCCGGGCTGTTTGGAATGCAAAAACGAAATTCTACTTGAAAAATTATGAGGGACATTGTGTCATCATGATAGAGATGTTGGAAAAATGCAATTATAAATACAAAATTTAGTGAGGCATGTGCTTGTAGTCCCAACACTTGAGAGGCTGAGGCAGAGGGCTCACTTGAGCCTAAGAGTTCAAATCCAACCTGGGCAACATAGCGAGACCCTTTCTCTAAAAAATAAATTAAAAATATACATTTTTCCAACTCAGAAAACCCCTACATAAAGACAGTAAAGAAAAGAAAACAGTTTTATTATTGAATAAGCATTAAACCACAATGTGATGTGCATCACACCATCCCTAAGAGATTGCAAAGACAAAAAGAAATCTTACCCTTTCTATATAGCCAAGACAATACAACCCATTAAACACATGTTTTTAAGATAAACAATTGCTAGTCTTCAAGTAAGAGGACTTGATAGCACCACTGTCCACAGACAATTTATCCTAACTTTGCCTAGTAATTGGGGTGGACATATATATTAGCTAATTGACTTTATACAAAAGAAAACACAAAAATTAAATTCCTATCTTTATGACAAGAGGCAGTTTTGCAATTTGGGACAAGGGGCTTACTGAAGTTAGGCTCCTACCTTCCCAGAAAAACTAGGAGACAGGGATGTTATCTCCCTTGATATTTACATTTCAAAAAGATGGATCTCGTCTCTTAAGGAAGACATTTTTGGATCAAAAAACTGAGAAAAGATCTACCTAGTTCCAAAAGGATTTATAGAAGAAAGTGCTTATAATTATAAGTTTTGTAAAGTAAATGCTCTAAGAAAAAGGAAGTGGGGGCTTGGAGGAGGCGTCTTTTCCATTATTTTCAACAGGGAGAATTAAGTCTCTCATTGTTAATTTTTATTTGTTCTTACCAAGTTTGTAAAAATTATTGGCTCCAGAATCCCAGTTTATATATTCTTATATAAATATATACATATATTTATATATATATATATTTAAATATATATATATACACACACACACACTTATGGATGGTCTTCCAGACACCATTATGAGCAATGAAATCTTAAAGTAGATTATTAAATGTATTCTTTTAAAAATCAATAATTAATTTGCGATACCATTAGTGAACATGCTATGACAACTACATTTTTTAACATACATTTTTCAATATTTAACTCCTGAAATAAATTGTACAATTGTGTCTCATAGACGTGGTTCTTTGGGAATATTTCACAACAACCAACAAAAAGAATCTGAAAGTGAAAGTCAAGAGTTAAGGGAAGTATATTGAACTCTTGCAGGACAGGAAAAAACATAGGCTCTATATATTCTCAAGGTGCTGTCAATTTTGCAAGGAAAATATATTCAGTGGACATAAAGAATGTTTGCTAGAGTAGTGGAAAAGTTCATTTTCCCTGACATACTGAAAACCAGATATATTATAGAGATAAAAATGGCATTTAGCAAGCAATAAGGTATGGGCACGTTTGCGACTGAAGCCCAAATTCCACCAGCTTTAACCATTTAAGATTTATCCCATCTATTTCATTGAGATTAAGTTTTTAATGAATATTTGAGAAGGGAAATAAGCCTAAAGCATAGAATAAGACCAACTATGCCAACAGTGTTCTCAGTTACCTGGAATGATTGTGAAACGGGTTGTTTGATACTTTTTCCACTTGCCGTTCCTCGCGGTTGCTCTAATTTACTGTAATTTATAGACCCCAAGCCTGTCCCATTTAGGCATTTGTTCCTGGCAAGGAAAAGGATGTTAAATGCAGTCAGACTGCAGAAAAAGTTGGCTAAGCATCAATCTCCTTTGATTCTTAGAAGCACAGTTATGGAATGACAGATTAAACAATAACTTGGAGATCAGACTGCCCTTCTGCTCACTTAGCAAATGAAGAAATTTAGAAGGCAATGTGACTTGCACAAGGCCACGCAAACTCTTTAATTTGAATTAGGGCTAACATAGATGACCCCATTTGTTGTTGCTTAGTAACTTTGCCTATGTTAATTTTCCTAATTCTGTAATATAGATTCACTATTTGTATTGCCCTTCCATATCAGGAAATGGCAAGTTGAGGATCTGTCTGTATTTTTAAAATTTTAACCCTCTTTTGTACACAGACCCCCTTCCAACCTTCCTTACCTGCATGGGATGCTTCTCCTCTGTGCAATCCATTGCCCCCCAAAGTTTGTCCCAGGCTGTGTCACTTCCAAGACAGCATTTACTCTTTCATAGCTTCCTTTTACCGACTTTCAGAAATAAAAAGCTCCATAACTGATTTTGGAGCATTAAATGTTATATTCTTATTATGTCATTCATGCTAAAAAGCTTTCTAAATGAATAGCTTATTTTCTTTATAAGTCAACTTTACTCAATATTATAATGTTTCATTGTTAGTAATGTAAGACACATAAAAGTGGTTGTATTACTAACTTAAAATAATTATTAAAAAATACTTCTCAGTTATTAACCTATAAGTCACAGTATGAAAGATGTACAGCATATCCAGGACTTGGAGTTTTGAATAAAATTATCTTCATTTCCTGTCTTCACTTTATATCATAAGTTATAAGAAACTTTATGATCCCCAGTCTGATAGCTGTAATAAATTTTTGAAGCAGGAGATGAACCATCCTATTTTTGTTTTCTCACCTTCACTAAATGTTCTCCTTTTCTACCTCTATTCATGTTGACATTTCAGCATACCTAACTTTAAAAAAATGTTCTTCAATAAAAATATATACCACATCAACTTACTGTTGGCTTTGGCCCACTACTTATATTTCACTTTCAATTTTTTATTAGCTGTAAAAAAACAGCCTTCTCAATTTCAAGAAAATTTTGGTAGCATATTTTGTAAGACCTCTTCATAAATATACATGCTGCAGGTGCACAAGACTAGAGGTTTACACCCTTAGAATTCCAGGTGTGCATCACAAACATTTTTAAATTACAAACTTATAATACGATGACAATTTCTATAGAAAATGCAAATGCTCTTTTTTCCAGAGATTACACTTCTCAGTGTCTATCCTGCAGAAGTATGTGAACAAGGACATGTAAACTGCCAATAACTAGTTTATTGAACAGAAGTGTATGTGCAAGGATGGCCACCGTAGAATTGATTGTAATAGTAAAATATAAAAGCCATCAAATATCCAGCAATAGGAACTATTCATAAAACAGAATACTAGGTATAGTTAAGTGTAACAATTCAGATAAGATCAATATATACTAACAAAGAAAGATGTTCAAAATTTATTGTTAAATAGAAAATGAAATGGAAGAAAATTTTATATAGTATGTTATTATTTATATAAACACACTTTAGAGAACAAAGCTACTGTATAGGTGCATGTATTTTATGTGTGTGTATAATACATATGTGTGCATGTCTATGTGCTTTGTGTATTGTACTGTGTGTCTAGCCCATTTATAAATAAATATATATTTATTGAGTATCCATCTTATATAGGCTTCTCTAAGATCTTATTTGTATGTGTATGTACAAGTATAGAATTTATGAGTTGGGACTGAGGATAAAATTTGGACATCAATTGGCATATAAATGGAACATAAAGCCATGTGTATGAGTTTACTTAGGAAAAGAATATAGAGAAAATAGAAACTAGTCTAGAATAGTCCAGAATAAAGTGATAGCAGTGGTCTCTCTGAAGAAGGAATGGGCGGGAGGTTGGAACGGACATATACAGCTTCCTATGTGTGTTTGAATGCCCCTCCTCTCCCTTTAAGACTATATGCATTGAGTATTTGTGTGAATAAAGCTGTATGTACATATTTTACATTCATAGGAGAGAATATAATGTGACGACATTCAAATTGGATTTCGAAATGTCATGGGTGGGTGGCAAGAGTAGGATGTGAGGATCTCGGAGGGGATCAAATATTCACACTACCTAGTCTCCTGGGAAGCAGGTTTCAGAGATCCCCAGACATGACTTTTCACTGCCTGGCAGCCTTTTCTGGCGTGTGGAGCAGGGTGACAGTGAGCTATTTTCCTCTTCTTCGTTCTTCCGAATCTGAACACTTTAAACAGGGGCACAGAAAGACCTCTCAGAGAACATAGCTCAACTCCAAATTATGGTAAAAGGCACGACTTTTTTAAGAATGAAGAAATTGAAGAAAATCACTATATTCTAAGAATAAACATGTTAAAAAGAGGGAAATAATATAAGAAATGAAAACAAAAGCCCCTGCAAATAACTGGTAATTTTTTTTTTGAAAATCTATCTTACAAACTAAATATGCAAGGCACACATGTTAAAGAGGAAAAAGGAAAATATACAGCAAAACACAAAATCTTGAAATTTAGAAAAGTTTCCCTCAGATGAAAAGTATGATTACAAAACTTAAAAAATAGGTGACTAAACAGAAAACTGGGTGTGCAACAAATGGTGAATTAGAAAATAAATGTTAAAAACTATCTTAAACTCAGAAATTCATAAAACAAGGAAAACTTAATTCAAGCAACAGAATTTGTAATAATACTAAAAAGAAAACATTTGCGAGATCTAAGATCATAAGATAGAAATACTCAAAGGAGAATGAAAATCTCAGAAAGAAGACAAAAATCAAATATGTTAGAGATGGAACTTCTAGAGCTAAATAAACAGATTTGTGTCATGAGATTGAAAATATTTGCTGAGAGGCAGGAAAATGAGACACACAATAAGGCTTATCATATTCAAATGCATAAATTCTAAGAATAAGGAAAAATTTCCATGATCACCCAGGCAAGAAAATGGAAAAATATCAATACATGTATGTGCATCTTTTAAAAAAATAACTTCATTATACTTCATAGTTCGAATTTACCATCATCATTTAACAATTCTCCACTTGGGGATTTTCAAGATGGGTATCATACAAGATTGATGGGGTAACAAGGTCAACAGGGTAAAACAGTCTAGAGGAGTGTTAAGAGAATGGCTGAAATAATAGAACAATCCACAAAACTCAGTAGAAAGTGTTGATAAGACAGGCCAGGGCTGACAGGAAGAAATTTGAAGAGTCAGGGAAATGGAAGTGCTGTTGAAGTCAAAGAAAAAGTATAATTTCATACTGTTTGGCAAAATACTTAATTGGTTGTATTAATCTGTCTGTGTAAATGAACTACCAAAACCTAAAGTCCTAAGAAAATTTATTTTTAATAAAATAAAAATAAAAAATAAAAAATAAAACTCTGTAGTGAGAAAGCAATTTTTGATAAATGCATTTAGAAAAAATGTTGACCGAGAACTTAATTCAAACAACAGAGTTTAATTCTGTTTTACCTCTCTCCATCCTACATTTTTAACAAAAATTCTCCACATGTCATAAACATCTGTTAACTTAAATTACATCATTAATTTGAATGACAATTGTGTATTTATATTACATTTTGGTCTTTTGATATATTTAGCACTGTAATTGAAAATATCTTTTAAAAGAAAATAAATCAGGACTCTAATTGTAACTTACACACATATTCTTTTTGATGTGAAGCAAAAAATTTAAGCTTGATACTTTTTTAAATATATTTTTTTGATAATTATGATCTTTCACATAATAAGAGAATAAGCTCATTCCCAGTGTATATGCTCACAAAATGATACTATCTATAAGAATAATACTTTATTTTAATAATATTTTGTGATCCAATATTTTAAAGTTCACATCCTAAACGATATAATAATATAATGTCAAGCAGTTTTTGCTTCTTCCGATTTTGGAATTTGTATCTTCGCATATAAAATTCCTTAAATATAATGTTCATATTCAGGAAACTCTAAGTAATTTTCACAATTATTATCTTTTTATTTTTTGCAAGTAGGGATTAATAAAAATATTTATACTTTTAATAAACTCAGGAGGTTAGAATCAATACTTTTATGCTCACTGTGGCAGCTGGGTACAAAATACTAAAAATTTCAAACATTTTCAAATTAAAATAACTATGAAATGAAAATGATTAAGAGATTGCTTTTAAATTTAATGCTTAAGAGGAAACAACCCGAATGTCTATCAGCAGATGAATGGATAATCAAAATGTGGTCTGTACATACACAATGGAGTATCATCCAACCTAGAATGCAGTCCTGATAGATTAAACAGCATGGATGAACCTTAAAGATATACGGTAAGTGAAATACAGCAAACGCAAAAGGACAAATATTGTGTACTTCCAGTTATATGAAGTACCTAGAATATGCAAATTCATAGAGACTGAAAGTAGGTTAGATGTTACCAGGGGCTGGGGAAGGGAGAGTGGAAAGTTTTTTACTTAATAGTTAAAAAGTTTCTGTTTGGGGCAGTGAAAGGGTTTGAGGAGTAATAGTTGTACAACATTATGGATGTAATTAATGCCACTGAATTGTGCACTTAAAAATGGTTGGGATGGCGAATTTTACATTATATGTATTTTACTACACACAAGAAAAGGTAAAAGGAGATTTTAGATAATTACATGCAAACTATGCCTTCACATTTGGAATAAAAACTAGAGAGGTAAGAGAGATAAAATATTTATTGTTGCAAATTTAGTTACCATGTGTATGTATTAGATATAGTCTGCTGAACTGATCTAACATGAAATTATAACAGCTCTGAATACATTCAGAACTTACATATTTTAAATCTTTAGGTCATTATGATAGAAGTAAAATAAATTTTATTAAATAGATATTGGGGAAATTATTACAATCTGAGTACCCTCAGTTTTCACATTTGTTTTAACTAAACTACATACTGGTATTTTCTGAATATTGAACAATTTAAAGTTTGTAGAAGAAAATTTTATTATATTCATGATATATTTAATGTATAATAATCTGTAATTTTCATTTTAGTAAAATTTATTAGTTTTTCCTGGTTTCTTTCCTTTATATTATGCCTGGAAATATCTTTCCCAGCTGAAGAAAAAATAGTAAATTGTACTTTATGTTTTCATTTTTATAATTAATCTTACAATTATAAAAACAAATAAGTATATAGATAATATATTAAACTTATTTTTTCCTTTTTAAATAACTATCCCAGAACACTTATTGTGTGATTTTATATTTTGCCAGTAATAAAATACATCTTTATCCTGTGTTACTGACTGTTAAGATTTAATCTTACATCTGATCTTTTTATTCAGTGTCATACTTCTGAAAAAGTTTTGAGATGTACCGCAATGTCTACATTACTGAAAAGTGAGCACATGTTTTGCTATCTGGTTTATAAGTGTTAGAGTAGGAGATTAGACAGGGCTGAAACCAGATGCAGATGCTTGAAGATTGAGTGTGGGTATTAAAGTAAACAACCTTAAACAAAAGGAGCTGATAACCACAGAAAAGAACTGGGTGACCAACTTGTCAGGTATCTCTGCCACCTTACATGAACTTTGACTAATTACAATATCATTTACATTGTGGTTTTTAAAATTTTTCCTTCCTTAAAATCACCATGACAGTTCTGAAACAATCATATAAAGTATAAAAATGAAAGGGAACTCAATTATAGGTATTATTACCTAAATTCTTAGTAAAAGCCAAAAGTTTGGCCTTGAGTATTCTTCCCCTCAATTAGTAAGACTACAAAATATCTAAAATGAGTTTTTCCCAGTGCAGCTGCTCTTTTTGAGCCTGTCTGCTCTCCTCCCTAAGAGTATACTTTCACTTTCAGTAAAGTTTTTCCTTGCTTGGCTTATGTGATATGTCCTGAAATTCTTTTTTGTGAGGAACACCAAGAACTTGGAGAAACCTCCACTCAGAGGCCAGTAACACAAGTACAGTTAATTATTCTCATTTCAAATTAATTTTATGATTCTAAGCATTTGGTTTACAGCTTTAAATTTTTTCAAGCTTCTCTTCCCACCATCTTCCCCCCAAAAATTGTTGAGATTTTAATTACAATTGTATTAACATTTGTATTAAATGCAAAAATCCACTTTCTTTCTGCTCATTATTTTTGTTATTTGCTTCCATGACTCTAAATAATATGCTAAATAGCATTGTTACTTCTTGATCATTTAGTTTTAAATGTTACCCTTTCACTTCTCATTAGAGAAGAAAAGACTATGATTCTACCCACACATACATCTATCCTTCCCATTTCCATTTTCCTAATATAGTTATAATTTCATATCACAGATAATTGATATTTATATTTTTGTGAGTATGTAAATGCTACTTACAGATAAATCTTGGATGAATTCCTTATTCCTTGTACAACTTAAAAATATATTTTTTAATTTGCTTGATTTTCTATGTACTTATCGTTAATTCAAACTCAAACTCTTAGTTGCCTAAATCTCCTCTTATGTAACAGATAAATCAGGTATGTTATGCATTTTATCTTCCTGAAACAGTCCCCCCTAAGCCTTCTGACCTGCCACAGTCTAGCTGCGGTTGCTAGCGACCTCCCTACCCCACTGTGCTGGTGTGTATCTGTCATTCTGGGGATTCCCATTGCCTTTCCCCTGTGCTAGATATACCGTTTCCAATATATTCTTCTTTTTGCTTGTAAATCCCTTAAATTGATGAAACAAATCAAATATTAGCCTCCTGAGGGGGAGGAAAACATTTTTAAGCTCTCAAACACATGAAAATGACACTTGATTGATGGATTAGTTGGATAGACTTGGTTGGGTAAAGAATTTTGGTTTTATATGGTATTTTTTCAGAGTTTTAAAATTGCTTTTCTATTGTCATATCACTGCAAGTATTTTTGTTGAAAAGTCTGAAACTAGTATGATAACTGACCCTTTTAAATTACATATTTTAATTTTCATTCTGAAAGCTACTATGTACCTAGCTTTTTCCCTAGTGTTCTAAGATTTCACAAATATGTCAATGGTATTAAGTTAATTTCCATCTATTTTGCTGGGTATACTTTGAGCTTTTTATATTTAAAATACATTGTCTTTCATTTCAATGGACATTTCCTAAGTTAATATCATTTCTTATATATTCTCTAATGACTTTTTTGGAATTTGTCTTATTTAGATATTGAACATCCTGGACTGGTCTTTTAATTTCTATATCTTTCTTTATCTTTCATTTTTCTTTGCCATTTTGTTCAATCTTCTCTTTTCTAGTAAATTTCTTCTAACTTTTGTTTCAATTTCTGTCATAGTGTTGTATTTCCAAGACCTTATTTTGTTGTAACAATATTTATTTATTTTATAATAGTCTAATCTTGTTTCAGGGTTATCATGTCTTCTTTTATCTCTGAAAATACTAATTATGATCGCTTTTGTGCCCATATGTGTGAATATTTTCTTGATCTTGTAGAGTTATGTTTCCTCCCATTTTCTTTCCTTTCCTTCTTTGTTCTTTCACATGAGCTGCTCTTCTCAGGTTCTACTAATTCTTGGTTTTGATTATGTTTAAGGGAAATAAAAAGCTGACAGAAAGCTCCCATCTATGAAAGCACATTTTGACTATGAGCTTCACATGGAATGGTCTGGTTAGGCTGTTAGTAGGAGAAATTCTGATTCAGTATTTTTGGGTCTTTCTTGTAAGACTGGTTATGCTTTGCAAAGGAGAATTTGCTAACTCAGTCTGAGCAGTAAAAAACTGGCTGCTAGCTCTGTGTGAGCAAAGTGAGCAGGGCTTTCTAGGGAGTCTCAGCATGAAGTAGTTATTATTTATTTAATCCCGTGATGTGCTGGAACTGGCTCATATTGGCACATGAAAGCCAAATGTTATCATTTTTGGGAATTTTGTAAGACATTTTTTAAACACAGTTATTATTAGGAATTGAATACATACAAATACAATTAAGATAATTATATTAATAATCAAAGATAATAAATACTCAAAAGTCACCACTTCCTAATTATTTCACTATTTTTTAATTATCTATGCTCTTGAGGTTATTTACAAATACTCTATCTATGTTGTAGAAATGCTATGTAATATACTTCTGCACATCTCTTTCCAACTCCATGTTCATTGATGAACATGAGCTGGTAGCTTTAAATTGGCCATAGAGGAGAATTATGCCACAGAAATCACCAAACTCTGTAAATCAGGGCTTACTTTATTTCCTTATTGTCTAGACTTAAAGTGATGCAGAAAATGATACAGCTTAAACTTAAACAGGTTGGGTCTATAGCTGTTATACTGTAAATAGCACAACAAATGAATAAATATTCTTCCAGTACTTAAAACCTATTATCTGATTCAGCAAAGAAGTCATTTATGTCGTTGACCAATGAGTGAAGTGCTTAATAGATAGATACCTTTATAATTTGACTATTGTCTTCTTCCTTAAGTAACCAAAAATAACACACATTTATGTTGGAACTATTTCAGTTTCAACCTTCCATTGACCATGATTATAGATATAAGAATTTGACAATTAAAAAAAAAGAATGGTGAGAATTAATTGACATTATGGAATTTACAGTAAAAAATATTATATATATTTTATTATAATTTTAAAATTTTATGTTACACATCCTTTATATCAGCAAAATTCATTAATTTATTGTCTTTTCACAGGGTCAGTTGTGAAACATCAACATGTACCAATTACCCCTGACTTGATCCTTCTGTTTTTCTGCAGTATCACCATTCCAGATTGTTTCCAGTGCTCATGTGCCCAAAAATCATCTCTTTAACCATCTACAGTGAGTAAATCTTTGGTCTCTTTATTCATATCTCCATGCAACTCAGAGTAGAGCATGTTAAATGGCATTATGAAATTCAACCATTACACTGTATTTCAGTGAATTTTAGGTTTTTTATTTCTCTACTGTTAGAATTTGTCTTGAGTGATTAGATTATTGATCACTTTTTTTTTAAAAAAAATCTGCTTTCAACTTCCAAACTTTTGTTGCTATTTCTTTTCTTTTGTTCTCCCTTCCTTTGAATATGTTTGACTTAAAATAATTTTCTGTATTGATAGTTGGATTTCATGAAATAGTAAAATTAAATGTGTTTAACCTAGCATTTTATGCAGAAGCCCATAATACATTCCTTATCCACTGACTTGTAAGGCCATCTTTATTATATACTATGCCAATTTATATGGAGTAGTTTTTTAATTCACTGAACCATCACCACAGTTTTATTTATTTTGGCTTTATAATGTCTTACTATGTGATAAATGAAGGTTCTCTACTTTTTCAAATTGATTTAATTCCTTAAGAAATTTTCTTTGAAGTACATTTTAGAAGCAGCTTTTAAATTTTCCTTTAAAATTTTGCTATAATTTTAACTGAAGTTCACTTATTTATAAACAACGAATTAATAAGTTTACTCTAAATATTTAGGGGTCTCTCCGTTAACTTAGTATACATGAGGGCTGTCCGGAAAGTATCGAGCCATGGTTAATATAACGAGAACGGTTTGTGCTACATCGATGTAACCCAGCAGCCAAGGAGAGTGGACTGCAATGCGCATGTGTGAAGAACGACGACTTCACTGTACTAGTCAGTGGGGTGCTAGACAACATTGAGTGAGCACGTGCACTGTGTGGCCATCACATTGAAAATGACTGAGCGAGTGGAGCAACGAATCTGCATCACATTCTGCATTAAGCTTGAACATTCCTGCACAGAAGCTATTCGGATGATTTCAGAAGGCTTTCAGGGATGACACCATGAGTGTGGTGCAAATAAAAGTGTGGCAAAAACGCTTCATAGATGGTCCAGCATCTGTTGAAAGTGATCCACATTCTGGAAGGCCTGCAACAAGCAGAACACCGAAGAATACTGAACATGTTTGGGTGAGGTTAAGAGACGCTGGGGGAACTGCGTGAGGTCTCATGCCGCCTACCTTGAAGGGGACTGAGGCATCATTGTCCTATGTACAATGTTTCTTATATTAATATCGTGTACTTTCTTCAATAAATGTCTCTATTTTTCATATTACATGCTTGGATGCTTTCCGGACAGCTCTCAAATGTTCATTTTCAACAGGTCTTTTTAAGTTTTTTTTATTAGAGTTTTGCAGAATTATGCATTCTTCACATGGATGACTCTAGAGAATATATATTTTTGGTTACTAATAATAGTATCTTACTTTCCATAATCCTATAATTTAACTATTACTAGTCAATGACTAGTTCGCATATTGACCTCATATTCTGCTTGCTTCGTAGGCTTTTTTTTTAGTTCTAATAATGTCCATTAATTATCTTGCTTTTTTAATGTGAAAAATATAGCCTCATTGCATCAATTTCAAAACTTTAAAAGTCTATTTTTGGCATATTTTATGCATTTGTAATCAGTGTTTAACCAGATATGTATAAAATTTTAGATATTTCTATTTTAGTGGATTTTATTTTCTACTCTTGCACTGCTAATTTTATATCACACACACAGTCAATTGAACTTCTTTTTATGTAACTTATACCTATGCATTTAAAAATCTTTTCAAGAATGTTTTGTGGATTGTAAATATCACATTATTTTAGTTTTCTTATTATTGTTATTTTGGCTCAGTATGAAATTCATAGATCATAAATTTTTCACTCAGAATTCTATAGACTTGCTTTTTTGTCTTTTGACTTTTGTTTTACAAAGAAACAATTTATGAACAACTTGTTTTTTAGTCTTTTGTGGGTAATTGAGTTTTAAAAAATGTATTTTGAACTATTTCATAACACAAGAAGTATTGGAAGACACAGAGAATTACAAAATGAACATTCTTACACCTACAATTTAGCTTAAGAAATGAAACAGTCTAAACTTTTGAGTTTATGTGTTTTTCCTTAATTATGATGCTTTCTTTGTATTAACAGAACAGGGAATAATGAGTAATCTATCTGTATTTTATGCTTTTTTTTCTGTGTTGGAGTTTAGTTTTATAAAATATGTATGTGTTGTAGAGTATTTATTGCAGTAGCCCTCATCCGCTCCGATTGGTTCATGCCATCCTGAATTCACATTCTTGAAATATTTCCTTCTTTACTGATACTGGTCTAACCCGTGTGACTTGCTTTGGCTAATGGCACAATAGCAAATGCCACACACAGATTTGCAAAGTGCTGGAACATTGCGGATTTGTTTCTCTTGGTGATATTGAAACTTCCCAACGCCCTGGAACAAATCTGGACAAGCCTGCTGGATGATAAAAGGTATATGACCCAGTTACCCCCAACACTCAAATTCATGAAGATATTCTCTGTATTTTCTTCCTGTGTTTTAGAATTATGCTTTTTACATTTAGGGCTTTGATTCATCTAGAATTGATTTTTGTAATGTTATAAGGTAGAGATAGGTTGCTATATATTTTTTCCATGTGGATAACTGTCCAGGTTAGAACACATTTATTGAATATTTCACTTTTATTTTAACACGCTGTCATAACATTTCCTTTATGTATAAAGTCTACATCTATATTCTTTATTCCTTTCATTATTTTATTTAGTTATCTCTATGCCAATAAAATATTGTATTAATTATTATAGCTTTATAATAAATATTTGTCTCTGATGAGTCAAATCTTGAGTTGATCTTCTTCTCAATTATACTGCTTTCCGTATAAATTTTACAATCAGCATGCCAAATTTGAATAAAATCCTAATGGGAATTTTATTGAGAATTTATTGACTACATGGATTAATTTTGATTAGTCTTTATAATTTTGAGGCACTAAGCATGAATGCAGCATCTCTTTCTATTTGTTTAGGTCTTCATTAATGCTCTTCAGTTAAGTTTTGTATGTTTCCCCATAAGTCGTGCATGCATTATGTTATCTATTATAAGTACTTTTATTGATGTTTCAAATGGCATATTTTAAAAACTACATCATATAGCCATCTCCTGCTTGTGTATAGAAACATAACTGGTTTTATATTTGATTTTATGTCTACAATCTTGCTAATTTTGCTTGTTACTTTCAATAATTTGTGGTTTTTTGATTGCTCTTTTTAGATGATAATATTACCTGTAAAGAAGAACAGTTTGATTCCTTTCTTTAAATTTAAACCTCTCATTTCTTTTTATTGTGCCCTTGTGCTAAATAACATTTCTAGTAGTACAATGTTGCATAGAGGATGATAGTGGGAATTCTCTTATTTTTCCTGATTTTAAAGGAAAGGCTTCTACTATTGTATCATTTTTACCATTTTTATGGTTTGTTGTGGTTTTATTTTTAAGATACCCATTATCAGGTTCAAGTATCCTTCTACTCTGCTTAATAAGGGTGTTTATTTTTTTTATTATTCATTCATTTATTTATATTTATCATTTATTTATTTTTTTATTAAGATTTTATTTTATTTTTTTTTAGAGACAGTGTCTTGCTCTGT
>CAUYSK010107283.1:0-34055 GCA_963575035.1 Avahi laniger | reverse complement strand
TGAGTGGAAATTTATGTTTATGGTTGGATTTGTGGTTGTGTGGTTTGTTTTGTTGTTGATTGGTCGGATAGGTTTATGGTTGGTTTAATGGTTTATTGGATGGATGTGTGGTTGAGTGGATGGATGGGTGGATGAGTGGACGGATAGGTATATGGATGGATGTCTGGGTGAGTGGATGGATGGGTGGATGAGTGGACGGATAGGTGTATGGATGGATGGTGAGTTGGTGAGTGGATGGATGGGTGGATGAGTGGACGGATAGGTGTATGGATGAGAGGATGGATGGATGGGTGTGTGGGTAGGCAGGTGGGTGCATAGATGGATAAAAGGAAGGAAGAAAGGAAATGAAGGAAGGAAGGATCAATGTATGGGTCAAAGGATAGATGGATGGATGGATGGATGGATCAATGGTGCCCAGAGCCAGCTTCATAAGGTCGAGGACCATTACCTGTACACCAGGGTGATGCAGGTGATGAAGAAGGCCACCCCCACAGTGAAGAGGTAGGCCAGGGGCATATTGTAGGGCAGGCCGCCTGCCCTAGGTCTGCACTGGCCACCCTCCAGGGGCTGGCCACATGGCTGGTTCAGCGTGGCATTGCTGTAGTAGCCGTAGTACATGACAGTGTGGGTGAAGCAGCCCTGTGGGGGACACCTGGCTGAGTTAGGGACTCTCCACACTTCCCGCCCCTGACCCATCTTCAGGCCTCAAGAGGCAGAGGGAGGCCAGCCCTGGGGAAGGGCCCGGTGGGGGCAGCAAGGAAACTGATGGGCCAAAGGCCACAACGATCCTGGGCTTCCCCAGCCCCATGGGAACCGGGACACAGTGGACACCAAGGAGCAGCTGAGAGGGGAGGTGGGCAGCTCTCTGTGGCCACCCAGAGTCACAACATGGGGTGGGGATGGGGACAGGGTCCACAGGAAAGCTGGGACAAGACGGGGAGATAGTGCCGAGGCGGCAGCAGAAGACAGGCGCCCCTGCCTGGCCCTGATGTCCTGGCTCATGCGGGCTCCCTCACCGCGCCCGTGAGGAGCTCCAGGCCTGTGCAGGCAGGGCGGGGGCCGGGGCCCGGGTCCGGCGGGAAGGCAGCCTGCACGCCCACCACAAAGGCCAGCAGCGGCAGCAGCAGCAGGGCGTTGAAGGCCACCAGGGTCTTGAGGAAGAGGAAGTAGGAGAGCACGCTGGATCCGAACTGGCCCCCGATGCGCTTCAGGGCGTAGCGCCAGGGTGTCAGGGCGTGCAAGCCTGAGAGCAGCGCCAGCCCCAGGCTGTGCGAGGCCTGTGGGAACAGCAGCAGGAGGCCCTGAGGGCCAGGCCGCAGGGGGAGCTCCCCTGCCCCACGCCCAGGCCCCGGCATCCAGCCGAGGGAGGACGGGACACATGACTGGCCATTGCCAGGCCCAGAGCCAGGCAGGGGCTGGGAGACCCCGCGAGCAGGACAGTGGCAGGAGAAAGGGTGGCCGCCCCTCCCGCCAGCCCAGCACAGGAGCCCCTACCAGCACGCAGGCGTATCTGAGCCGGCCGCAGCAGGAGAAGAGCCCGCCGCGGCCAGACTGGCCCCTCCGCTTCCCGTGCGGGGTCTGGCTCTTCTCTCTGGGGACAGAGGCAGCCACAGGTGCCTGGACTGAGGAAGGGCCTGACTGCGTCCGGGGACCACCCACCCACAGGCTCAGGACCCGATGTCTGACCACCCAGCCCAGCTAAGGACGTGGGTCTCAGGGCCGCATGAGCGGGTGGGCACTCACCGAAGGCCGCGTTTCTCCCCCAGGCTCAAGGGCATCCCCCGGAGCATGTGGTCACGCTGGGCGGCCGTCAGGCCCTGAAGCTCCTTCACCAGGAGGTTTCGCTTCTCTGCAGAGAGGAACGAGGAGGCCCTGCCCATTCGCAGCAGCCTCCCTCCTGCCGCAGCCGGGACGCTGGACAAGCCTGTCTGCCCCACGGCACCCTCCCAACATGGGCCTCTGGCCACCCTCCCACCAGGCCCCGCCGGAGCCCAAGCGGCTCCCCTCTGCCCATACAGTTGAAGCCAGAACCCGGGCCAGCAGTCAGGGCGTCCCAGGCCTGTCACGAAGCTCGCTCCCGACTCCCCGCTAGCCTGGCCACCCGCCCCCTGGAGCCCAGCAGGTCCCCTCCCTCCTCCACCAAGTCCCCAGCATCTGCCCCCTACTCCCCAGCAATGCTCGCCCTCAAGGGGTGAGTGGAGGAGGGCGGGCTGGCCCAGGAGCTCCCTGCCCCCATGGTGGGCTGTCCCCCCACACCCCCTTTCTCTCTGGAGGCCCAGCCAGGGCCCCTGGGACCTCAACATTAAGTTCCAGGACCCAGAGGAGTTCTTGCCTCCTCTAACGGGTCACCACCACAACGTGGGCTGGAAGGGTGGCTGCAGGCCTCCTCACACCTTCGAGACCAGCTGGGAGGTAGGTGCTACTCTAACCCCAATTTTACAGATAGGAAATGACACCTGGCCCGGGTTGCAGAGTAAACGGTGAGACAGGAACATCCGTCCTCACCCCCAGCCCACAGCACCCTGCCCTGCTCCATGGCCCACCAGCTGGGGGCAGGGCCCCCGGAAAGTGCCCAAGGCCTGGGGAGGCAGAGCCCAAAGAGACCAGGCAGAAGGGACGTGTCAGGGACCTCCCCAAGCTCCTCAGCTGGTTGAGGACCAGCCTGCAAGAATGGTCCCCGCTCCCCAGTCCCTCCACTCTCTGCTCTAGCACCACCTCCTCCAGGAAGCCTCCCCGGACCCCTCTAGGCTGGGCTGGTTTCTGCACAGAGCTTCTCTCTTCTCTGAGCTTTACCCATGCGCTTATCCATTTCTTTGGTCCACGTCTGTCTCTCGGGGCAGACGGTTATCCGCCCCAGAGTGGAAGGCCAGTTTTCCACTGTCGCATTCCCAAAGCCTGGCCCTGCGGCCACAACCCTCCACACTCTCGAAGGACATTTGTGGGGTGCACTGAACGCCTGCCTGCCGTGGGGCGGGCCCTCTGTGTCTGAAAGCCCCCTACTTCTCTGCCCTGGAGGGTCCCGACAGAGGGAGGCCTTCAGGCAGCCTAAGGGGAGGGGTGTTCCTGGCTCTGCCACCCCCAGGCCCTCCCTCCAGCAGGCTGGCGTCTGACTCTGGGCCGCACAGACCCACTCACCCTCCTCTTCCTGGGCCATGGGATCCAGCTCTAGGTCGTAGAGGCGGAGGCTGGGTCGGGCTGAGCGTGTCACCACGTCCCCAAGCAGGGGCCGGCCGCTCCTGCGCCGCAGCCTCACCGTGCGGTTGTAGTACTGGGAGATGATGGCGCCACGGCTGCGGCCTATGGAAGCAGCTGGGCAGGGCTGGGCTGGCCGGGCTGGACCTCCCTCCCCCACCCGGGGATGGCCCTTGCACTAGGCCTCGCCATCCCTCACCCCTTCCCAGGACCCAGGAAAATCCCTGTATCAGAGACCATGGGCGCCGCTGGGCTCCCAAGAACCTATTTTTATCCCAAGTCATTTTTAGAGCCCAGCGAGGGCTGCATGGGGCTGTGCAGGGCCTCCGGGCAGCAGACGGGGTGGGCCAGGAGCCCACAGGGCTGAAACCCCGGCCCAGCCCACGGGCTGGGGTCAACGCCGGGGCCAAGGGCCGACAGAGGGTCCCACTCACCAATCGTGCGACTAGGCATGCTGGCCAAGATGCGCAGTGTGGCCATGCTGTGGACGGGGGCACCATCGGGCCCCAGGAGGGTCTCGTGGCCTCTGCCTACCAAGTAAGAAAGACTTGGCCGGAGGTCCTGGAGGTGCCCTTGGCTGGTGGTCTCTGCCACCCTACCCCCACCCCAGGCCTGTAGACTGCTGGGAGGGCTGTCCTGAGAGGCCGGGAAGCCCAAGTCCCTGACCACACCGTCCTGGCATCCAGGCCCCAGGCTTACCTGGGTCCCCCGGCTCCCTCTGCTGCAGCTCCAGCCCCTCCTCAGCCACCCACCGACTCTGCTCTTGGATGAGCTCGTGGAAGGAATCGTGCACTTCGCTCTCATCGTAGGGGCTGGGCTCCTGGCTGCAGGGGGGTAGGGGCGTCAGGCTCCAGCCACCCATCTCCTCCCACCAGCCCCCAGACCCAGAGTGCTTACCCCTGGTCCCCTGGGGTCTCTGGGACATCGAGGACAAAGGCGAGCGGTTGGGCCATGTCTGCAGCCCACACCCAGCCAGCCTGCAGACCTAGGGCAGCTCAGAGCCTGGGCGCCGACTCCAGAGCCTCCCGCTGCACATCTGGCGAGACAGGGATGGTTGAGCCCAAGTCGGCCTTCAATGCCCTGCACATGTCCAAACCGCCCACTCCCCTGGAGACTGTGGGAGGTGCCACTCACAGCCCAGGCTGCTGAGCCCCCATCCTGCCCCAGCCATAGCTGCACATGTGGTCAGGTGAGTGGCCCCAAATACGCCTCAGGCCAGAATGGACTGAGGGGACAGCCCCTTCCACTGCCCAGGCTGGAGAGGGAAGGAGGGAGGAAAGAAGCGGGTTGCAGTTCCCCATCTGCTTCCTGGATGTGGCCAGTCCTTGGGAAATGGGGAAGGGTCAGGGTGCCTGTGGACACAGCCCCTCCCAGCCCTCCATTCCCAGAGTTCTGGCCCAGAGACACCTCCCCCTTGAAGAGAAAGGTCAGCTCGGAGGCCTTCCCTGTGCCTGCCCTGTGACCTAAAACACTTCCTCCAGCAGGAAGCCAGCGCTGGGCCTCACTCCCCAGCCCAGGAGGAAGCAGCAAACAGGGTGGCCTCCCAGCTACATCACACGCAAACCCAAAGGGTCACTCCAGGTCACCCCTGCGGGGGCTCCAGGGTCCTCCTGGTCTCAGGAGACTGACGCCCCCACATTCCATCACCAGCGGGCAGCCAGCTGGAGGGAGGGGGCCAGGCCTTCAACAGGCCCTTTGTCCCAGCTCTGCCGTCACCATCACCGACAGTCACTGACACAGTCAGAACCAGAGGGGCCTTGTCTGTTCACGCCGTGGGAGTGGGGTGGGAACAACAGGCTGACCGCGGCAGGGCTCTGCCCTCCAGGCCTCCCCAGCCTCACCCCTGGGAACTCAGAATTCAGGAAAGTTGGCTCAGCTCAAGGGTGTGGGCAAGACCGGTGGGGCCCAGACAAAGCTGCAGGACACGGTGCCAGACAGTGTCGGGCTGCACAGTCCGAACTCCCCCCGACGACCCAAGCCCTCCCTGCTCCCGCTAGAGCTCAGCCCCGGAAATCCAGCCTGGACCCCCGCTCAGGCTGAGCCCGGAAAGTTGCGGAGGTGGGGCGAAGGGTGCCCCATCCAGGCCCTGGAGCCGACCTCTTCCTCCGAAGCGACCTGCCGAGCCTAGGCCCACAGGCTCCCCACGCACCTCTCCACCACCTCTCCTGCACGAGGGCGCCAGGAGGCCGCGGGGCTGGGACCCCGGCTGCCAGCCCTGGCGGTGGGGGATCGCCTGGGCAGCGGGGACTTCATCCCTGCGGAGACCCAGCGCCCCGGCACCCTGCCCCCAGGCCGGGACAGGTCTAGTGGAGTTTCCGGGGCGCACCATTCCTGAGCCAGGTGGGGAGGGGCAGGATGGGGCCTTTCCTGGGACCCCCACCCCAGGCAGCAACGAGTCCTCCGGGAGCAGCCGCTGCCCAGGAAGAGTCGCAACCTGGCCTGGGAGCCCAGGGACCGCAGCACCGCAGGAGCCCCTCAACCTCCGCTGGCCACTCACCCAGGTCCCCGTCCCTCGCAGCCAGTGGTACCGGCCCGCGCGACCCGGCCGGGGTCACACCACGGCCCTCCCCGGTGCGCGGGGCTCGGCCGGGTGACCTGGGGCTGCACTGCCCGCGCCCCCTCCCGCCGCCCCTCCCGCGCCCAGCTGGGGTCGAAGCCAGAGAGCCAAACCCTAGGGACACCCAGGAGAGCTCGGCCGCCAAGCGGTCCCGATGGCCGAAAGGGGTTCGGAGGAGGTGGAGCTACCGCCGCAGGGAAGAACCAGCAGGGGCTGGCGGGACCTGCGCGTCGTCCCCACCCCCGCGGCTGCGGCCCACCCGGGACCCCGAACCCGGAGCACGGCCGCTCACCTGGGAGGCGCCGGGTAGGAGGAGCCCAAGCCCTTGGATGGCTCACCTGTGCCCCGCAAGGGCCGCCGGGAGCCGCACCTTGGCTGCACCACCCGAGGGAGGGGCCCGCAGGGTCAGCGGGAGGGTTGACAAAGTGTCCCTGGGGGCCACTGGGACAGACCTCATGGCCCGGCCCACTCGGCGGGCCTCGGCAGTCACGTGACCTAGCTCCCGCCCGCGGGCCCGCGCGCTGCTCTGCGCGCCCTGCCGCGACCTGCCCTTCCCGCCAACTTCCGACCCCTCCTCGCACTCCACCCGCGGTGTCAGCAGGGTGAGGGCGGCGGAGTGCCCGGCTCTATTCAACCTCTGATTGAAGTCCCCAATTCTTCTGAGGCTCAGTTTCCCCAGGTTTCACAAGGGGACACTAATTCCAGACCCGTCAGCTTCCCATGGCTATAGATTGTCCAAATAAGATGTCTGGGGCCCCAGTAACACAGAGCCTTTCGATAGGAGATTAGGTAACTCCCTTCCCCTTCCTCCCCTTCCCCCTTCCTCAGCAAGCCTCCTCCCCTACCCCTACGGTGGGGGGTGTCTCCCCTGCTCCATCTGGGCTGGGTGTGGTTCCTGTTGCCTATCCAGCAAGAGTTCTGGCACACTCCGGGAGTGCTAGGTGGGGCGCAGGGGAAAGGAGGAGGCACTGAGGCTATGCATGTCCCCAGCTGCTGTGCCCAGTGCTATTTTCTGTTATCCCCACGGCCAGGAAGGTAGGCATGATATTCCTATTTCACAGATGAGGAAACGGAGGCTGAGAGGTTCATCATCCTGCAGGGGCGGGCGTGTCTAGTGGGCCTTCTGGGAACTCCGTGTAGGAACCTGGCTTTGAGAGAGACCCCCAAGCCCATCTGGAGGGGGAGGGGCATTCCTGGCGGGAGCAGCCTGGGCAAAAGCAAGGACGCAGGAAGGGACTTACAGCTGGACAAGGGCAGTGCTGAGGTTGGGCCTTTTGCAGCAGTCAGTGGGGTCTTCAGGTGGGCTACCTCGAGTCCTGCCCAGCCCCACCTCTCCTCCCACTGCTTCGCCTCCCTGCACACCCACTCTGAACTTGCATGACCCCCGGCCCAACTTGAAGGCCACCTCCTCTAGGAAGCTTTCCTAGATTAAGCCTCAGAGGAGCACTTGCCACTTCCTATTGATACCTACATTTGTGGATCTCTCCCCACCACCACCTCCTCCAGCCCACTGCGTGCCTGCCTGCCACCAGCACCCAGCTTGGGGCCTGGCACAGAGGGGAGGCTATGGAGTCCAGGAGGGAGGCCGGCAGGAGGCAGAAAAGCCCAGGGAGCATTCAGACCTGAGGTGGTCAGGCCCTGCAGGAGGCAGAGAGGGAGCAAGGAGGAAGGGCAGGACTAGGGGGCCTCCCAGGGGATCCAAGGACAGGGAGTTGGCCAAGATGACTCTCAAACCTCGGTCCAGGAGGGACACGAATGGAACCGACCGCTGAGCACTTACTATGGCCGGGCACTAGGCCGCAGCCATGGCATAATGGTGGTGCCAGTGACGGAGGCACGAAGCTCAGCAGTAAGGCCAAGAGCTCCTGGAAGCCCAGCAGCCCGGTGCCATGGGGCCCACCTTGTGTCCTATCGCGACCTTCAGGGCGACCTGCGGCAGGCAGATAGGGACCCGGTCCCTGCACCCCGCGGACCGCGGCCGGAACGGGGCGGGCCTGGGCCAGCACGCAGGAGCCAGCCCCCGGCTTGGGGCGCGGGACCTCCACGGTGCAGCCCCGCAGGCCGGCAAGGCGCAGACCCAGCCCGACGCCGGCGCGGAGGGAAAGGCCCGACCCCGGCCCAGCGCGCAGGAAGTGCCGGCTCGTCTCGGTTAGAGCAGAGGAAACGGGGAGGGGGAGGAGAGAGGTCGGGGACGGGGAGCAGATAGCGGAGGGAGCCGGGGTTCCTGTCATGTGACCCGTCCCCCGGCTCCCTCACAGCCCCGCCTGGCGTGGCGGGAGCCGTCGGAGGAGGGGGCTCCTCCGGGCACTTGGTCCCTTGGTCCGCAGGTGAGCTGGATGCAGAGTAGGGGGAGGAGGCGGAGGGCGAGGGCGTGAGAGAACTGAAGTCGAGGGGCTGTGTTAGAGCCGCTGCGAGGGCAGTGGGGTCCCCCGTCCTATTCCCAGGGCTGGGGCTGTCGCCACGCCCCCTCGTGTGGGGCTCCTGGGCGAACCCTGAGCAGACCCAGGCCTGGGGCTGGACTGCGAGAAGACAGGCAGAGGGGTCCGGCACGTCGAAGCCGAGCGCTGCAGGATGCCGATCCTGGGGGCCCTCAGGGCTTGAGACAGGAGCTTCTTCCGGAAGAGCGAAGTGGCAGGTGCAGAGCGAGAATTCTCTCCTGAGGCGACCCGGAAGGCCTGTGCCGCAGGTGGCAGGTAGGGGTGGGATGGAGCAGGCCTTGGCTCTGTCAGTTACGTCCGGTCCGTCTTTCCCAGCCCTTTGGTACTTTGGCCGCATTTGGCAGATGGGGTGACTGAGGCGCCCCACAGGATTCTCTATCTTCATTTCTGGGCATGCCAAGGCCAGGACCTTGAGGCTCACCCACCTGGCGTCCCACGTCCCTCATGGGAGTTAGGGTCACAGCCTGGCGCCCCCAGCCTCAACCCCCGGCCGCCGAGATGCTGCGGCAGTGGTCGGTGCAGTCGGGAGAGGCCCCCGGGGGGCCGGAACCTGAGCCGGCGGCGGAGGAGCTGTGGGAGTCGGAGATGGAGCGACTTTGCGCCTCCCGCGCGGCCCTGCGCACGCTGCCCTACGCCATGGCCGACAAGCGCTTCATCCGGTGGGTGCCACCCGCCCGGGCTGGCCGCGGGGCTGGGGGCGGGAGTGCGCCGCGAGGGTGCGCCCGTGGGATGGGGGTGCGAATCCTGCGCTGTGGGAAGATCCCCCGGCCCGCGCGCCATCAGCCTGGTCCGGGTGGGCAGGGTGGGTGACTCTGGGGTGCCCCCGTCACCACTCCTACCCCAGGCAGCTGCGGGAGCCCGAGGGGGTGAAGACTTCATGCTGGCAGTCGTGGCAGCGCAGGCGGCAGATGGCAGGACGGCGCCTGGGGGAGGCAGCGCAGCGGCTGGCCCGGGGCTTTGGGCTCTGGGAGGGGTATCTCTACGAGATCGGGGGTAGGACCCGAGCGCCAACCCCACTCCCCCCTGCCCTCCCTGAGTGCCAATGTCCAGTTTGGAAAAGGGAGTAGGGCATCATCCCCACTGCCATTGCCCTGGTCCACCCCCACCAACCAGCCCCTACATCCTCGCACGCCTCCTTTCCTGGACAGCCAGGACAAACCCAGCAGGTGACAGCACTCCCTGGTGGCTGTCAGAGGTCCTGCTGGATGTGTGCAGGTCCAAGCAAGGCTGGGCACCCTCACCCTGCTTGGCGGGTCAGCCCTCGGACGGTCTGCCCCCGACCCACCCTGCTCTTCTCCCCCCAGGCCTCTTTGGCACTGGAATCCAGTCCTACTTCACCTTCCTTCGCTTCCTGCTGCTGCTCAACCTGCTGACGGTGCTGGTCACGGCCAGCTTCGTGCTGCTGCCCCTGGCCTGGCTCCACCCCCCTGACCCAGGCCCCACCATGAACTTGAGTGAGTGCCCAGGCAGGGAATGGTTCCCCAGAGCCCACCTGCACCACCGTGCAGGCCTCCCCAGGGTTGGGGGCTATGCAGTGGTAAGAGCAGAGCCTCACCTATGCTTTGGGGACCCTCCCCGTCCTCAACAGCCCTCCAGTGCCCCAGCAGCCACCAGCCCCAGACTGGTGTCCCGAAGTTCCACAATCAACTTTGGAATGTTTTAACTGGCAGGGTGAGTGAGGTCTCTCCTGGCTATGGTCCAGGGGGCCCGGAAGACCCAGGGAACTGGCTTCAGGGGACTCCGGTCTAAGAGGACCCCAGCCCTCCAAGGGCATGTGGCTCTAGGGGAAGAGTTTCACAGAGACAGGCTGGCAGGGCTAGCGATGGGGTTAAAGAAAGGGAGAGGCCACCACACAGCACAGGCTCACGGTCAGGTGCCTACAGCCCTCAGAGCCCGGCTGGGCTGGGGGTGCAAGGGACAAGGGGGGGAAGTGTCCATTCCTCTGGGACAAGCACCCTCCCCATCCCTGGACACCATTGAGTGGTTACCGATGTGGCTCGTAGGTTCAAGTTCTGGCTCCATTTCTCAAAGGTGTGTAACTTCTGTGAGCCCTTGTAAAATGGGGGTTCTCCCTACCTGATGGGGTGACTGTAGGAGGCTAATGAGCTCACGCATGGAGAGCACTTAGGACAGAGCCTAACCCTCGGCACAGGCTCAGTCGTCTCTGTCGACGTCCCCAGGCCTTCAGCAACACCTATCTCTTCTATGGCGCCTACCGGGTGGGGCCCGAGAGCAGCTCGGCGTACAGCATCCGCCTGGCCTACCTCCTCAGCCCGCTGGCCTGCCTGCTCCTCTGCTTCTGCGGGACCCTGCGGCGGTGAGAGCAGAGCTGTGCCATCACTCCTGCCCAAGGCACTGTCTCTGATCACGCCTTCCTGGCAGGGTTGCCCCCCAGTTGGCAGGAAGGCCCTGGCCCTGCTCAGCAGGCTTATGGGTGTTCCCCAGCCTGAGCTCCAGCTGCAGTCCCCGGCTGCTGACCTGAGGGGCAGGGCCACCGCCCTGTGCCCCCAAGGCCTGCACCCAGGGCTGTAGGGGCCTTCCCACCCCAGACCCAGAGCCCAGCCAAGGCCGCGGCTATAGGGTCGAGGTGCCCCTCCCCCAGCAGCCCCTGGTCTCCCACCCCCCAGGATGGTGAAGGGGCTGCCGCAGAAGCCACTCCTGGATCGGGACTACAGGGTGCCTCTCAGCTCCAAGGTCTTCTCCTCCTGGGACTTCTGCATCCAGGTACAGGAAGCGGCCACCATCAAGAAGCATGCAATCAGCAACGAGTTCAAGGTGTGTGAGAGTTGAGTGTTTCGGCATGAGAGTGTACGGGGGTGTGTGCATGCGTGGCTGAGTAGGTGTGACAGTGCGAGAATGCGTGTGAATGAGTGGGCGAGTGTGGGCGAGTTTCACAGCGCCCGTCCCCGCCCACTCCCCGCAGATGGAGCTGGAGGAGAGCCATCGCTTCCAGCTGGTGCAGCAGCAGTCCCCAGCCCAGAGGGCCTGCCACCTGCTCAGCTACCTGCGGGTCAACATCCTCATTGGGCTCCTGGTGGTTGGGGCCATCAGTGCCATCTTCTGGGCCACCAAGTACTCGCAGGACAACAAGGAGGTGCCGGAACTGTGGGGGGAAGCGGGATGATCCCACTTTACAGATGAGGAAACCAAGGCTCCGAGCGGTTAAAGCAGTCATGACAAGGTCATGGTCAGGTCAGACTGGCTCTGCTGTGGACATCCGCTACTGCCACGCTGCCGCTGGGAATAATGTGTGGCTTCCAGACCCTGGGCCCGCACCAGAACTGCACTTTAGGGGGCTGCAGGGGAGGGGGAGCTGCGGGGGCCTCTAGCCATGGGCTGCCCTGACCTGCTGCTTCCCACAGGAGTCCCTGTTTGTGCTGCTCCAGTACCTGCCCCCTGGCGTCATCGCCCTGGTCAACTTCCTGGGTCCCCTGTTGTTTGTGTTCTTGGTCCAGCTGGAGAATTATTCTCCTAACACCGAGGTCAACCTCATCCTTATCTGGTGAGTGCCACCTCTGGGGGACAGGAGAGGAGTCTGGCACTGCTGCTCTGTCTTGGTTGTGGCCTGGGTCCCCCAGTGGTCCCCAGCTGGGAGGCTCTTCTTATTCACTGTTGCACCAAAGGGAAGGCAGATGGGCGCATCCACAGCACATGACCTCAGGGCCCAGGTCTAAAGCTTTTCAGTCTCCTGCCTCTGAAGAAAGCCACTAGTCTGAACCAAGCACTGACAAACGACCGTTTTGCCAGGGGGTGTTGAGAACTGGCTTGGAACACAGGAAAACAGGCAACACGGGACATGCGCAGCTTCCATGCCCTGGGGGTTTTACACCCTTACCTTGACAACCCGCACGTGGCCTGCGAAGTCCAGACCATCCTCATCCCCATTTGACGGATGAGAAAACTGAGATTCACACGGGCAAAGTGCCCAGCCAAGGTCAAGCTCATCATGCCTGCTGGGTGCAGGTTCCAGTGCAAGCTCTCCCCCACCCCCAGGCTCTGCCATTCTCCATCTCAACACCTAGGTCCTGTCTGGGCCCCCAGCTCCTCTCCAACCTGCCCAGCAGCGCACATGCAGCCCCGGAGCTCCAGCTGGCTTCCCTCTCCTCCCTCCATCCTCTCCCCACACTGGCCCTGCCTGCTTTCCCCTCCACTTCCTGCAATGTCAGCTGTGTTAAGTTTGCTTTGCAACTTTATTTTTGAATAGGTTGTAACACATGCACGTGGTAAAAAATTCAAACTGCTCAAAAGGATGAAAGATAGAATAAGCTCCCACCCACCTCTCCCTCCAGCCCTGGGTTTCAACTTAGCCATCATACCAGCCCCACAGCAGCACTGGGAAGGGCCACCCTTACAGAGAATGCGCACGCAGTGGTCCTGGCGTAGGCAGTCATACCCATTTGGTCCGGTTAGGCTTCGTGCAGTAAGGGTGCAAGGCACATGGTCGTGATATGCGAGATGGTGTCAGTGGGCAAGGACGTTAACAGGCGGTCAAAGAAAGGAATCTCGTCTGCAATAAGGACCCTGAAAGGTCCACAGGTTTCTCTAGTGCAGGCTTGTCATGTATGAATTTCCACGCCAGGTGCAGAGGGAAGACTGTGCAGTGTTTCCCAAACTAATTTAAAAGCAGGATCCTTTTCCCGTGAATATCTGGAGACACGGGTTCTGAGAAGGCGCTTTGGCAAACATTGTTGCTGACGGAGCAGGTTGGAAGGAGGCTGGGCTCTGGATTCAGAGGGGCTGGCCCAGGACAGGACAGGATCCCACTCAGACATCAGCTACACTGGAGCCCTGGTGGAGCAGGCGCGCCTGTGCCTGGGCCCCGCCCCCTGACACAGCCCCCGCCCCCAGGTGCGTGGTGCTGAAGTTGGCCAGCCTGGGGATGTTCTCCTTCTCTCTGGGTCAGACGGTGCTGTGTATCGGCAGAAACAAGACCAGCTGTGAGCCCTACGGCTACAACGCCTGTGACTACCAGGTGGCTGGCAGCCTGGCAGGGCCTGTGCCTCCCATCCTCCATAAAGTCCCATCTCAAACCATGCAGAGTCTTGTCCCTGCCCCTATAGTCTCTCCCTGTCACCTCTTCTTCCGGGTCTCACCTTTGAGAGAAGCTGTGAGCAGAGATGCCCATACAGCGACACACCTCCAGGGGGCGCCACTGCCCCAGACTCTGCACTGTGCAGTGTGACAGCCCTGGCTGTGGGCGGTTCCTTGCTCTAATCCTGTCCTCCAGGCCTGAGTTTTAACTTAGCAATCATACCCACCTCCAGGCAAGGCTCCTATGCCACAGAGAACCCCTGCCCCCGTGAGGGTGGGTGAGGGAGGGAAGGCTGGGGACCCGGGGGCTGACGGGTCCCCTCCCTCTGCACCCAGTGCTGGGAGAACTCTGTGGGGCAGGAACTATACAAGCTGAGCACCTTCAACTTCCTCCTCACCGTGGCCTTCGCCTTCCTGGTCAGCCTGCCTCGGAGGTGAGCTGAGCGGGGACACGGAGCAAGGGGGTGGCGTGGGCATGTTGGGGATGGCCAGTGGCCACAGCCACGGGTGAGCCAGGTCCACACGTGGATGTCCGTGTGAGCGAGAGACGGTCCGTGGCCACGACCAATGCTGCCCACACGTCCCTCCTGCACAGTGGGTACCTGAGCCTACCCTCCCTCCCCCAGGCTGCTGGTGGAGCGGTTCTCGGGTCGCTTCTGGACCTGGCTGGACCGGGAGGAGTTCCTGGTCCCCAAGAACGTGCTGGACATCGTGGCGGCGCAGACGGTCACCTGGATGGGCCTCTTCTACTGGCCCCTGCTGCCCTTGCTGAACAGCGTCTTCATCTTCCTCACCTTCTACATCAAGAAGGTGCCGGCTCACAGCTGGGTGGGCGCCCTGAGCGTGTCCTGGGGCCAGGCTGAGCTGGGCTGCCTCTGCTCTGCGCCCCCTGCCCTGGGCTCGGACCCCTGGAGCCTGCCAACTGCTGACTCCTGCATGCTCTGCCTGCCCCCAGTACACCCTCCTGAGGAACTCCAGGGCGTCTCGGCGCCTCTTCCGGGCCTCCAGCTCCACCTTCTTCTTCCAGCTGGTGCTGCTCCTGGGCCTGCTCCTGGCCGTGGTGCCCCTGGGCTATGTGGTCACCAGGTGAGGGAAGGGGTGGGGAGGCACCACCGGGAGGCTGGAGGGAGGGCAGCTCCTTGCCCCACGCTCTGACATCAGCCCCCCTTGGCCACCCTTCTCCAGCATCCACTCCTCCTGGGACTGCGGCCTCTTCACCAACTACTCGGCCCCCTGGCAGGTGGTCCCAGAGCTGGTGGCCCTCCGGCTCCCGCCCCCTGGCCAGCGTGCCCTCCACTACCTCAGTTCCCACGCCTTCAGCTTTCCTCTCCTGGTCACGCTCAGGTGCCTCTAGGGGCCACAGGAGGGGGCACTTGGGAGAGGGGTTCTTCCTCCTATGGGGGTGGTGGAGACCTGGGCACCTCCAGCCAGTCTCAAGGGATCCAGGAGCCAGGCGGAGAGCCCAGGGAAGCAGGCGCCCAGGGCCTGGGGCCCCAGGTGCCTCACCTGCAAAGCAGGCACTTTCTGGGCCACCTTCTGGGATGTCGTGGGCATTGCACGACCGCGGGAGGAGCACAGGGTCTGGTGCAGAGGCCTCAGAACCCGCAGCTGAGCTAGTGGTGGGCCCTGTCTTCAAATGAGGCAGGGCCAGAGGGAAGAGACTGGGGTGGGGAGAGGAAGTCGGAGGCGGCACCTGTGCTCCCAGGGGAGCCTGACCGTGAACCCTTCCTGCCCCAAGCCTCGCCCTGACCGTGTGCGTCTCCCAGTCCCAGGCCAACGCCAGGGCCATCCGCGGACTCCGGAAGCAGCTGCTGTGGGTGAGTGTCCGCCGGGTAGGGCGGGGACACCTGAAGAGTGTCTGGCCAGGTCGGTGTTTTCCTAGCGGAGGGCGTGGGCTCGGGCTGGATTAGGGGCGAGGGATGATGGGGTCAGACGCTGGAAGGGCATGGGGCCTCGGGTGGGGTCTCTGGTGACGGGGGGACCTGGTGGCGCCGGGCTGCCTCGGGACTTGATGGGCGTGACCTCGGGTGTGCTGGGGACGGGGTTCTTGTGGGTGTGGTTACAGCTTCGCCGTCCTCTTCAGGCTCAGGTGTCTCTGGGGGCCATCTGCCGGGGCGTGGCCTCCGGCGGCGTTGGGGGCGGGCTCTGATGTGTGTGTCCTCTGGCTGGGGGCGGGTCCTGAAGGGGCGTGGTTTCGGGCTGCCTGGGGGTGGGCCCTAGTGGGTGTGGCCTCTGGCTGGGGGCGGGTCCTGATGGGGCGTGGTCTCGGGCTGCCTTGGGGGCGGGCCCTGACGGGGCGTGGTCTCGGGCTGAATCCCCTCGGGGGACCGCAAGGTTGCCGCCCGCTGTAGTCTTGATGGCCGACTTGTGGGAAGAGGCGCCGCGCAACCCGCCACTCGCTCCCCTTATAGCAGGTCCAGGAGAAGTGGCACCTGGTGGAGGACCTGTCGCGGCTGCTGCCGGAGCACCCGGGCGAATATCCGTGCCCCGAGTCCCCTCACTCCCGAGCCTCGCACCGGCGGCCCTTCTGCCCCGGATTCCCATGCCCCGGCTCCCCGGGCCCCAGGCCCCCTTGGCCTGGACCCTCCGTCGCGGATCCTGGGCTGCGCTCCCCGGGCCCTGGATCACGGTCCTCCGAGACTCGCCCGCAGGTTCCGCCTCCCCAGCGACATGGAGCTGCAGCACCCTAACCCTGCCTAACCCTAACCCTGCCCCCGCCCACAGCCTCTGGGGGCCTGACCTGAGGCCCTCACTCCACCGCCCAGTCCTCTTTACCCCACACTCCCGGCCCCTGGTGACCACCCTCCCTCTCAGTGGCTCCTGGGCCTCTGGCAGGGGTCCCCAAAAAGGGGCACACACCTCCAAGCGCAGCAGTAAGAACATACGGGAATTTCTATCTACATTTTTATCTCATCCCTTTATAATGTCTGTTTCTTGTTGAATGTTTTATAGTGTACATAATATGTTAGTATACTAACCCATGAAAGCAATTAATAAATGTACATCTATTGGAAGTGCTCAGAAATTGTTTACTGATGGAAGCACTTCAGGAGGGCTTACTCTGTGTTCTAGCTGAGTACCACCCACCGAGTCCCCTTCTGTCACTGCTCCAGCCCTGCTCCTTGTTGATGCTGTGGCTTTAACCTTTGTAGCCCTCAGCTGTTTGAGTGAACGTGAGGATGTTGGGGTCAACCTCTCCCAGGGATTCCTCACCCTCCGGTATCTCAACCCAGCAGCCACATCAACAAAGCTGCCTTGGGGAAACCAAAACAGAGCCCATGGTCGTGCCTTCTGCAGAACCCTGTTCTCCCAGCCTGCTTCATGTCCCCCTGGTTGAGCCAACCTTGAGGAACGATGGGGTGAAAGTGCCCTGCCAGGGCCTTAGTGGCATGTATGGCCTGCACCATGAGAAACACACAGTGCAGGCTGCAGGAGGTGGTCCAGGGAGGCGGCACAGCCATCAGGGACACACAGGCAGAGCTGGGATGCCGCCAGAGCTAGGATTCTTGAGGCTGTTAAGACTCCTTTTCCAAGCCTTGGAGAACACCTGAGAAGCTGTCAGAAGCTGGTCCCATGCCAGCGACTCCAGTGAGACTGGTCTGGGTACAGCCAGCGGCCAGGACATCAGGACTTTTTAAAGCACCCAGGGGACTCTCACAGGCAGCTGGGGTTGAGAACTGCCAGGAGGGAAGATCAGAAATCCCAGGACATGCTCCACCAGGAAACCAGCTCCTGGCATGATTCCTGGCCTGGACTCCGCATCTGGCAGCTCTGGCCAGACGCCCTTGTGGCCGGGGGTTTCTTCGTGTGGTCATTAAAAACTTGGTCAGTCCAGCCTCTCCTGTCCCTGTCCTTGTGTCACTTAGCCAGCATCACAGGACCTATCAGTCCATCATCGAGCACGGATTAGGTGCTGCTCATCGTAGGGTCCTGTTCTGGGGCTGGCGAGGAGGCCATGAGGGAAGTAGAGGAAGCTCTGTGTTCTGTCTGGGGAGGTGAAAGCCTGGTCCAGGTGAAAGTGACACATGTTAATTAGCAGTGTAGGGCCCAAGTGTGGCCTCTGGACCAGCAGCAGCAGCACCTGGGGACAGATGAGACATGCAAACCCGCAGGCCCCACCTTGGCGTCCTGAGCCAGAGTGAGGGTGATGCTGATGGCTGCTTAAGTGTGGGGCCCTCTGCACTGAGGCGTCAAGGCCCTTGTCCCCTGCACGCCCCTTCAGCAAACACTTCCTGCCAGCTGCCCACGCTGTGCATTGCTGGATGTGCTGTAGGAGTTCTGGGAGGGAGAAGACAAGCTCAGGGACCTTGAGGAAGTCACCAAACTCGGACCCTTGATTTGATCATCCAAGACATGGGGCAGTGCCTTGCTCCCCTGAGTGGCTGTGAAGATTAAACGAGCAAGCACTTAGAAAGCAAGCCGACGGGTGCCTGGAAGTGCAGTGAAGCGTCATAATGTGGTCACTGCTTGAAGGAGCCACATGGGAGAGATGGGCAGTGGCCCAAGAGCCCTGTGATGGGGACTGCCCAGGAAGGCAACCCAGGGGGCTCAGGGCATGGGCCACTTCCGGCAGGAGGGTTCCTGGAGGAGGTAACAAGTGGGGCCTGGGAGAAAGGGAGGCTTCAGATAGGAGCTGCGGGCAGAGGGGAGGCCTGAGCCACGGCGTGGAGATGGGCTGGGCGGGGCAGGCTGGACACTGAAACCTGAGGCCCTCAGACCAGGACATGGGGCACACAGGGACGGCTAGACTGAAGAGGGCACCGGCATGCCCACAGGCATGCCCTTCTGCAGACGACAGGGAACAGGGGGCCACGACATGGTGAACCAGCTGTACAGCAGCCCAGAAGCTATACCCAAGCAGGGGGAGCGGGGGAGTTATTATGGGACATTAAGTCAAGGTCTCACCTGGTGTAAGCGCCCTCTGCAGGGGGAGAGGGCAGGAGTCCCGGCCCCCAACTTTGGGGATTCCTGGGCCCTCCTCTCCCCAGCCCTGAGAAGCTGCCACCCTTCTCCCCACCTGCCGCAGCTACACTGGCCAAGGCAGACCCCTCCGGGAAGGTGGCATGAGGGAAACAAGGAGACACCAGTGATGCCACTTGTTATAGAGGAGACCAGCCCTCCGTGGGCAAAAATCACAACACCTCAGTCTGCAGCGGGTGACTGGAGAGCTTGGGGGGCTCCCCAAACTCCACTCAGGGTGACCTGGGGTGACCTCAGAGGCACAGTCTGCTCTGCAGTCTGGACAGCTGGGCAGGGCAGCCCAGAGGACCAACCCTCATCAGGTGGGCACACAGATAGTCCCTAGAGAGGGGCCCACCAAGGCCTGGGGAAAACGTCCGTTGGGTCTGCCGCTCTCTCTCCTCTAACAGCTTCCCAAACACACTGAGAAGAGGAGGAGCTTCTCACAGCTGCCTGATCTGATCTGTGCCCTGAAATATGAGTGAGTTTCCTCTGGGCCTCTAGGCGACAGATTGTCCGCAGCCTGGGACCTTGGCAGCTGGTCACCTGTCACACCTGCTTTATCCCCCTGTAATCTTCAATTCCTTCCCTGATGCCCTTGAGCAGAAGTGAGAACAAACTTTCTGGAAGGGGGTTTTGCTAGGAAACTTAGAGAAAATGCTCTTGCTCCCCGAATGGGGAAACTAAAAGCAGAGAGGTCAGTGGGCACAGAGGGGGCAGGCTGCATCCCTAGGGCCATGGGTGACAAGTGACAGAAGCTGACTCAAGGTGGCTGGGAGAAAGGAGACAACCAAGGGGCCAACAGAGCTGGCTCTGCCCATTGTCCTCCTGGCCGCTCCCTGGCCAGCATGGCCACCCCTCAGACAAACTTCCTGACACACCCAGAGCTCACGGGCCGCAGCAGATCCCCTGAGAATGGCCGAGGGGTCCCAGGGGACAAGGCTGTAATTGGCCTTCCGGGGTAAGGGGTCCATTCCCAGAATAACCAGCCATGCCTGGAGTAGGGAGTGCTGTTGACCACTCGGGCTCTGTAGGAAACAAGCAGTTCCCATCGTAGGCAAAGGCGACCTGGTGGCAGGGACACTGTCTCTGAAGAAGGCAGCTCAAATGGGCACTTCCTGCACAAAGCAAGTGAGCCTGGCCAGAAAGGGACAGGCTGGTGCAGGGGCGTGGGCAGGGGCTCCTGGTCCTCACCCTGCCTACTCCTCGGCTCTTCCTGTGCTTGGGCTGCCCTGAGCGCCGGCCCTGAGGGGTCCAGCCCTGGGCTGGCTGCAGGGCTCTGGGACACCCTGCTCACTCCCACCCTGCCCTCCAGGTCCAGCTGCTCTGCTGCAGGCGGCTGATCTGTGATGTGGCTCAATCTCCTTTTCGTTGAGGTTGGCATTGTGCCCAGGTCCCTGGGAACGGCCATCCACATGACCTCCCGGCACCATCAGTGGGGCTGGAGGAAGGGCCCTGCCCCTCTGAACCCCTGGAGGGTGGTGTTCCCGCACATTAAATCACACCCCTGGCGCCCCCAGGGGCCTCGTCTATTCTGAGGCTTCATTCCGGGCCGGGCGTGGCATGGGCCACCTAGCAGGTGCCCAGTTGTGGGTGGCTGTGAACGGACATGTGAGGGGCAGAAGTTGCCTGTCCTCCCTGCTTCTCTAGCAGGGTCCTGCCCGCCAGTCCTCCCTGGCTGCCTTGTAACGACCCTCGTGGTGACATGAGGCCCCCCACAGATAATCTAGGACCACCGCCCCATCTCAAAATCAGCAGATTGGCAGCCTCAGTTCCCCCGTCCTGTAGCATAACACGCTCGTGGGGCCAGGGGTTAGGACGCAGACATCTATCCACAGTCCTACAGCTCAGCTGTGCTGGGTCTGCCAGGGCTCTGAGGCCCTGGGATGCTGGGCCCCCAGGGTTATCTCCTCTGTCTCCTCACCTCGGGCGCCACCCGGCAAGCATCCCAGGGTCCCCAGCGTGGAGGAGGCCAGGACCTAGGAAGCTCTCACGAGCCTGAGCAGAGGCCCCACACCCCCTGAGCCACGAGCACCCTTAGGCTGCTCTGCCTGGCTGTGCTGGGCGAGCCCACTGCGGACGTCGGTGGGGGATTGCTGCCAGGGCCTCGGGGGGCAGGCCCAGGCAGGGTGTGCAGGAGGCACAAGACAGGTGGGACCAGAAGGCATGTGTTTCTCTGGAAGCACGGGATGGAGAGGGGAAGATCTGGGCTTGAGTCTCAGATCAGCCCCTCCGGCACACATGGCTCAGTCACTGCCCCACCACCCTGGGCTATTTTCCCATCTGCAAAAGGGGTCGATGATACTAAGCGTGGTGGATGCAAAAGAGCTTCTGTGAGTGGGGTGCCGGGAGTCCTGGGCCGCATCATAGGGAATCAGCGGGAGGCCCTCTGGACCACCTCCTGCTCCCCTTACCCCCGTTACCGCTCTAACAGCTTCTCCAAGGAGCAGGAAGGGGTGAGTAGCCCAGCACACTGGTGGGAGAAGTCCCCCCAGCTGGGAACCCTGGCATCAGAACCCCCACCTGTGGCAGGTTCCTGGGCTGGGGAGCAGGTTGCTGATGGTGACCAGGTGTGTGCCAGAGGACAGCAGGACAGTTCTGGATCCCAGCTCCTCCCCAGCAGGGCCCTGCGGGGATGGAGAGGAGCAGGCTGAGCAGGCCAGCGTGGGGGACCTCCAAAAGACACCAGGCAGGGCTGGTGCCTGGCTCCCGGCTTCCAGCTGGGCTGTTTGGAGGGGGATGTTCCCTGAGCAGGTGTGCCCCAGTTGCTCCATCCCAGGTCCCTGATCTGGAGCTCAAGCTCCTCTGGAAGCCCTGCTGCCAGCCGGGTGGGCGGGACCCCAGAGAGGGCTGGGGAGTTCTGGCCTCGGGCCAGGACGAGGGCAGTGTCCGGCATATGGGAGGCTGCCTTACTCTTGGAGGCAGCTCAAGAGCGTCTGGGTCTCACTCTCCGAGGATCCGTGGCAGTACAGGGCCAGGGAGGAGGGGACACCAGGGAAGGTCCCTGACAGCCCCTGGCCGGGCCCACTGCCCACCTTTGCCTGCTTCGTCTTTCTGCCTACACTCCCCCGCCCCATCCTTCCCTCCCCTCCCCTGCCCCATCTTAGCCCTGTGTCTGTTAAGGTGAAGGTGCTGAGTCACCTCCCTGTCTTGTCCTATCCAGCCCCTTACCCTGTGTCGCTGGGTCACCAGGTCACAGAGCAGGCCATCCCCCTCTATTCTACTTAAGGGCAGGTGCTGGGTAGTGGTGACGTCCGTCTTGCTTGAATGAGGCACAGGCTGAACTGCCATTTCCTCATTTGCTTTAAAACCCAGCATGTCGTTGGTGTTGCTGCTAAAAAGAGAGCCAGCGGCGGGGCCTGGGGAAGTCCCCGTGCAGGGGCCGCCTCTACCTGGGCTCCTGCCTTCTGCTCAGATTTGTTGAGGGTATGATTGGCGCCATTCCAGGCCCTGAGGATTCAGCAAGTTGTGGAAACAAAACCTTCATGTGTCTTACATTCTGGTGGGGCCGGGGGACAGATGATGCTAAAAGTCGGCATGTTCTGCAGTGTGTTAGAATTTCTAGAAGAAGCAAGCAGGGCAGAGGGAAGGGGAGCACAAGGTGGGCGGAGGGAGGGTGGCGTTTGCGATGTAGTCACTGAGAAGAGGCCACACGGCAAGAACCCGAGGGAGGTAGCAGAGGCGAGTGCGCCTGGACCAGGGCCCTGTGTGGCCAGAGCACAAGCAGCAAGGTCAGGGTATCAGGCGAGGTCAGAGGCCTGGGCAGGGGGTTGACTGGGGAGGGCCCTGTGGGGTGCCGCCGCGAGAGGGCATGGAGCAGAGCACACGATCTCATCTGCCCTCAATGGGTCATTTGGCTACCGTGTTGGGATGGGGCTCAAAGGCAGAATCCCAGGGAGCCATGAGGCTGTTCCCGGGACCAGAGCAGAGAATGCAGGGGTGGCTGGGGCGGGGTGGACGCCCGTTCCGGAGGCCCAGAGCATCTGCTGGCACATGGGCTGGGGCGGGGAGGACAGCCACTGAAGCGAGGCTAAGGTTTTTGGCCCAAGCGTCTGGAAGGACTGGCTGAATAAGGTGCAGCCTGACAACGGCGTATTATGGGCTGGAACAACTTCAGTGGGAGTGGGAAGGTGGACACAAGGTATTGGAAGTTAAGGAACTGAAGGGCCAGGATACTGGAGAGATGATTTCTGTGTATTTTGAAATCTCCAGGAATCACAGCAAGTGCAGCATTAAGCGCAGTAGGAGCCAAGGACAGGAATCACCAGGAACGATGATGTCTGTGGATCACTGTGGCCCAGGGAGCAGGGGCGGAATGTGCTGGAAGACATGAGTGCTGTTTGGGTGGGGGGGATGGTTTAGGGAGGGAGAAGCATCAAGAGGATGTTGATCCCCCTGTCCCAGCCCAGTGCCACCTGAGACGGCGGCAGGTGTACAGCCCCTGGGGAGGAGGGGTCTGGTTTCCATGAGGTGTGGACGAGAAGATGTTGGTTGAAAGACTGAGGACATAGGGGACGTTGACATCAAGTGAGCCCACATTCCAGGGGACACAGAGGGAGGACCTCAGGATGGGGAGGTGGGAGGTGGCACACACAGGAACCTGCAGAGCCCTAGAAGGGTTGGGCCGGGGAGGGTGGCGGTGACCTGGGAACCCGGGGGTTCTTGTGGGACTGACCCAGTTATCCCAGAGACAAGTCTGGAAAGAGGTGCGGGAAATCCCCCAGGGCAGAGCCCTGCCGGGCCCCCGCGTCACGGTCTGGGGCCTAGACACGGGGCCTAGACACAGGCCCTGGGCAGCGGCCTCCGTCTGCAGCGGCATGCACGCCCTGCCGTCGGAAGGAAGCTCTGTGCAGCGACCCCTCAGCCCCAGCCTGCGCTTGGCTTAGCTTCCTGTCCCAGAGGTGGCCTGGTTGTCACTTCATTAAATTTCAGACCGTGCCATTCCATCATTCAAACGTTCTGACACAGCAGATGAATTTTAAATTAGATGCAGACCACCCTTTACGGTGGGCTAGATCCATGAAGGAAACCATCGCAAGGAGAAACCGTGCAAGTCTTGCCGGAGTCACAGCGAACGCCCAGCTGCACAGCGCACGCTAAACTTGGCTCCTGCCTGGGAACTTACGCAAATCAAGCTTCTGTTACTGTCCGCTGACACAGACAAGAGGCGGGGCAGTTTTTTCTTTCCACTTTTGTAAGTCAAGATCATTTCCCTCATGAAGGGACCTGAAAAAGGGCTAATGTGCTTCAGCCCCAGAAGCCATTTAGACCTCGATGGGGAGGCCTCCTGGCCCTGAGGCCACAACGGGGAGATTATTGGTAAAAGGCGCAAAATGGTGCCCTAGAGCGTAATTTCACCTCTAGATATTGCTTTACTTTGTTCAAATCAAAGAGTTTTGCATAATTCTGTGAAGGTGGAGTTGAGGAAAAAAATAAGTAAATAAATCATTTAAATAAAAATAAAAAAGATTTTGCAAGAAAGCCTGTTTGAAAAAATATATATATCCCTCCCACCCCTCAAGTGGGAGTTCTCACGAGGTTTTGAAAGAGGCGCAAAGGAGAAAGCACCGTTGGCATCTGTGTAGCCTTGAGCAGGGGAAGGAGTCCTGACCCTGAGGGCTGCTGCTGGTGGTCTCGGCCACGTGGGCTGGACAGCGGCTGTCGTGGGGTGTCCTGTGCATTGCAGGACGTGTACCGCATCCCTGGCCTCTCCCCGCTACATGCCAGGAGCACCCCCGATCCCCTCGATTTTGACAACCCCAAATGTCTCCAGACACAAAGGTCCCCTGAAGGGAAGCTCGCCCATGGTTGAGAATACTGGGCTAGAACGAAGTATGCTCAGCGATCAAAAACCTCAGGACTCCCAGGAAACGTCTCTGAAGAACATCACACCTGGTTTGTTCCGATTCCCTGCTCAACCAGCAGTTTTCTGATTGCAGTGTGGTTTCCAGGGCAGACGGGCCCAGCACAGCACGGGCGAATTTTGAAGTCTCTCGACATTTAGATTTCGTAGACCCTTCTCTCTATGTTGCCCCCACCCAAGCTCTGTCCCCGCACACACTGTCCCTGAAAATGCAAGTAGGTCCCCAGCATCGGTTCAACCGTCTGCCGCCAGCCCCCATTCAGAAGGCATCTTTGTTTAACCCCAGTTGCCATCTGGAGAAGTAGTAAAGGCAGCGCCAGGCCCAGTGGGAAGATCTCAGAGACGTTTTCTGCACTGAAATCGACTCCAGGATCTGCCTACAAAGCAGAACAGTCACTTGCAAGCCAGTACCCAGTCTAGGTGGGGGAAGGTCTGCTGGAACAGGCCGGAGGGCGGGTTCCCCACCCCGGGAGTGGGGAGGACAGTCCTTTGGGTGCTGTGAGCACGCTGGTCTCCTACAGGAGACTCTCATTCTTCGAAAGTCCTACTTTCCTGAAGTTGCCTCTCTCTGACCAGTTGAGCCCACCCCTTCCAGCTGGGATCCTTCTCCTGCAACGCCTCTCCAGGACCTGGTCGTGCCCTCTGCCCCCTGCCTCTGGACTGTCCTTTTACACCAGACGTTGACCTCCCTGGGTGCATCCCCAGTCCCTTGGCGGGTCCGCATGACAGAGCCTCTGATAGTGAGGGTGGATGCAGATTTGAGTTCCTGAAGGCAGGGCTGGCTCTGGTTCCTGGGGTCCCTGGTGCACCTTGTCTCTCACTGTCCCCATCCCGTGAGGGCATCCCAGCTCCGGTGTTCCTCCAGGAACACTCGACTGCAGCATCCAAAGCACGAATCTTCACCACGGAAACGGATGCCTGGACCCAGGCCGCAGGCCACGCTTCTGCATGCCACTTGAGAGTAACTGCCTTTTAATTTAAAGGAGTCAGTCAGCCAACGAACAGTAAATTTCTGGTCTCCTACCCGGCCAGAGATGCAGCGATGCAGGAGAGGGAGCCGGTACCTGCCCCTTGCAGCTTACAGTCGGTAAAGCAGTTGAGTCTCGGGTTCAGGGTCTCAGCCCTCCTAACCTGTGCTCCAAACGACTCATATCCAAACTGCGTTTTATTTTTATCGTTATTCTGGGCACAAAGAGCCTAAACTCAGGAGTTACACCTTTTCCCAGTATTTTCTCTTCTCTTTTCTTTTTTTACAGTGAAATTCGTGTAACAAGTTAACCATTTTAAAGTGATAATTCCATGGTGCTGAGCACATTCACAGCGTTGCGCAACCACGGCCGACTTCTATCTAGTTCTAGAACATTTCCATCAGCCCAGGAGGAAGCCTGGGACTCCAGCGGCAGTTACGCCCGTTTCCCCTCCCCCGGGACCTGCTCACACCGACCCGCTTTCCACCTCTGGACTTGCCTGCCCTGGGCAGTTCACAGACACGGAATCATGCGCTGGTTGCCTTTACGCCTGACTTCTGTGGCTTGGCGCGATGTCATCAAGGTCCATTAGCGTCACAGCACGGACCCGCACTTCATTTCTTAAGGCTGAACAATACCCCACTGTATGGTGGCGCACATGGCGTTTGCCACGCCTCTGTTGACAGACATTTGGGCTGTTTCCTCCTTCTGGCTGCTGTGAATAATGCTGCCGTGAACATGTGCGTGCACGTATCTGTTTTCAGTTCCTTCGGTATATGTCTAGGAGTGGAATTCCTGGGTCGTATGGTAATTCTTTAACTTTTTCAGGAACCAACAAATAGTATTTTCTTAAGCACTTGATAAATGTTGGTTTCTTTCTTCCTCCTTGGACCGTTTGCCTCCCAGAAATCAGCCTGAAGGTCTCCATTGCCTACAAAGTCCTGGAAGTTGTCCTCAAAGGCCGCCAGGTGCTCACAATGAAATGCTACTCACCCCAGGGGCCCCCACCCATCACCTACCTACTCCCTCTGGGAGAGCCCAGACATCCCAGGTGGCCAAGAAGGTGGTGAGGACCCAGGATCCGGCCTCCTTCAACGCCGGTGTCACACTCAGGCCAGGCCAGACCTGCTCACCTACTCTTGCCAGGCGGCCTCTCTGTCTTGGGCGTCACGAGGCTGCAGATGTCCTGGGAGCCGTGGGCTAGTGAGTGCCTGGGGGTGCAGGCTGGGGAGCCAGTGGGAGGCAGGTGGACAGGGTGCTCCCGGGGGTGGGATAGAGAGGACCAGGGCGTGAGGGTGGGGACAGGACAGGCTGCGCCTCCAGGGCCCGAGGGCAGAAGTGACCCAGGGCCCCTGGGGCCCTGATTTGCCTGCTCAGATGACAAGCTGACAAACTAGACAAGCTGATAAACTAGGCGCTTTTTGTGCTTTATCTCATTTGATCTTCACAGCAGGCCCGAGGGTGGGGTTCTAGGTTCCGGGCTGGACTATAGATGTGGAAGCTAAAGCTCTGGGAGGTTAAGAAAGTTGCCCCAGGCCACATGGCTGGCCAGTGGCAAAGGCTGTTCTCAAACCCCACTCTGTCCAGCTCCAAACCTGCCTTCTTCCCATTGCCATCCTGATCTTGGCTCAGGGCTGGAGAGAGCCGCAGCTGTGGGACCCAGGAAGTGTTGCCCGAGCTATGGTGGGACTAAAGCCCCCCATCCACTCATCCACTCTTTGCCCCGCACACTAAGAACACAGTTGGGGGTGGGGAGAAGAGCCCGGGATCTTCCTCCCAACAAGTCGAGGGTTCAAATCCCTACACCAACTGGCTGTCACTCAACCCCTGTACCTCAACTGCTTCATCCACGAAACAAAGATAAAGGGACCTGCCCGCGGGAATATGGAAAAGATTAAATGAAAGCATTTAGGAGGTGGCAAGTATGAAACCAAGGGTGGTGGTTGTTCCTAATCTATAAGAATGTTTAGAGCATTAGGCTGAAGGCCTGGGGATCCTTGAATCTAGAATCTTCTAAGCAACAGTTCTTGCCCTGAAGGAACTTGCCTTGCAGTAAAAGCGACCAGACTAAAAGAATGTAATTAGGATTGCCAGGTAAATTCTGCATAGGACATACTTATACTAAAAAATAATTCATTGTTTTTCTGAAATTCAAATGTAACTATATTTTTATTTGCTAAGTCTGGCAACCTGAAATATACTACACAAGAATAAAAGCAAATGTGAAATTGTGTGGCACACACTGGGGGGAGGGCGCCCCGCCCCGCGTGGTCCGGGCACAGGCGAGTGGTCCAGCAGGGGCCCTGGCTGGGCAGTGGGCTTGCAAGACAGGGCCATGCTGCTTATGCGCGACTCGGAGATGTTTATTAAGGGCCGACGGGGTGCCGTGTGCTGACTGAGGCTTGCACATTTCTGGCTTTTTCTGTTCCCAGTACCCTGCTATGGAGTCAGCTGGCTTCTTGGTGGGCCACTCTCCCAAGTTCCTTTCAGGATCTAAGGAGGGATGCGGGGATGATGCCTCGAGAGGATACCCTGGTCATCGCTTCATTGACGTGTAAAGTGACAGGGCCTTCGTGTTGCCTGAGCCCAGGCACCACAAGCCTCTGCATGCTCCACCTCTCTGGCCTTTGGTGGTGGCCATCTCTGCCTCCTTGGCACTCTCCTTGCTCACCTCTGGGTCCCTTCCTTCCAAGTCTGTCCTTTCCAGAGGCCAGGTGATGGGCACCATGTCACCTCTGAGCCTCAGTTTTCCTCCTATAAAATGAGGTACGGAGACCTGGCTCCCACTCACCATGTGACCAGGGACCAGCGCTTGCCCTCTCAGTGATTCAGCACCCCCTTCCTTTAGTGGGGTGAGTAAACCCCATGCCTATCCTCCTGCCGGGCACTGATGCGCTGGAACCATAAAGTGCCCGGGGCCTTGGGAGAGGTGAGTGTGGCTGGCTGAGTCTGGAGTCTCAACGCCTTTGTCATCAAGGTTGTGACCAGAAGATGCAGGCTTGGCAGAGTCCCCCAGGAGCACCCCAGGCCTTGCCTTGCCACCCTACAGGAGGACCCCCTATTCAAGTGACAAAAAGCCTGTGGGGTGTGGGGGATGGGGAGATGCAGGTCAGAGGACACAGAGCAGCAGACATGTAGGATGAACAAGTCTAGAGACCTGGTGCACGACATGAGGACATTACACGCGGGTAATAACGCTGTACTGTACATGTCTGGAATTCCTGCTAAATGAGTATATTTTAGCTTCTCTTGCTACAGAAACAAAAAAAAGGCTAACTGTGTGAGATGATGGATATGTTAATTTGTTTCACTATGGTAACCTTTTTACTGTCTGTATGTATTCCATAACATCTTGTAAACCTCACACATACATAATAAAATTTATTAAAAACAAACAGAAAACCTGCCAGTGGGGAGTCTTGGAGGCCTGGTGGTCTTTGGCAAGCACACATGGTGTTGGTGTGAGGATTTTAGGTGCACAAAAAAGAGGCTCTGTGTAGGCCCCTGTTCTCACCTCTCGGCCGCTTGTCACCGGCTATCCAGGTGTGGGGAGGAGGGGGCACACTGTGAAGAGGCCCTCCCCCATGCCTGCTCCCCCTCTTCCCTGGAGGGGCACCCCATCCCCTGCTGGCCCAGTCCTCTGGCTCAGCTCACGCTGTCCTCACCCGCCAGCCCCACCTGGCGCACCTGCCCTCATTAATCCTGACCTGCAGGATAACTAGCCAAGGGTGTCTGGAACTCCTCCCTGCCAGGTCAGCCTGCGCCCCCGGAGAACGCACCCCACAGCGTACACACCGAGCCCAGCCCCAGCTTCCCTGTTCCAGACGCTCTGTACCTGTTTTTGGGGGAAGGGGAGGCGGTTAGAACTGGATTAAACCCCGCCCCCTGCCCGTGGCCCCGGGAGCTTGGTTTCTGTTTGCACACCATCTTGGAGCCTGGAACCGTGAAGCTGCCCGGCCCTTCACAGCCTGGGGCCGGCCCCGCGGGAGTGCCCCAGGCTGACCCCAGGGAGCAGGGAAGAGTGACCGGGAGGCGGGGAGGGGCCCAGGCTGTGCCCTAGGGTTCTGAGTGGGATGGGAGCCTGGGTCCCGGGCTGAAGGAATCCGGAACTGGGTCTGGCGGGCTTCCTGGAGGAGGAGACGGAAGAGCGGGGACGAGACAGCGAGGGGGGACTCCCTGCCCCTTTCTGGCCGTGCTGCGGGCCAGCGCAGCCGGAGGGCGCGCTCCCGACCAGGGGGCGGGCTGGTGCCGAGCACGGCTGGAGACGCAGGCGGCCCGCCGTGCTAGGGCCTCGCTGTGCGCGCGGTCCCGCCTGTGCTCTGGGTCCTCGGCGGCCGGTGGCCACGCCCCCGTGGGCGGGGCGCGCGGCGGGGCGGGGCGCGCGAGGCCGCCCGGCCGGTTCCTCTGCGTTCCGCGGCGGCGGCGGCGGCGGCGACGGCGACATGGAGAGCGGGGCCTACGGCGCGGCCAAGGCGGGCGGTTCCTTCGACCTGCGGCGCTTCCTGGCGCAGCCGCAGGTGGTGGCGCGCGCCGTGTGCATGGTGAGCCCCGGGGGAGGATTGGACGCCACGGGGACACCTTCCGCGCCAGTCCCGGCGAGGGCCGCGAGTCTGCGGGCCCGCGGGCGCGACAGGTGGCGACGGCCGCGCGTCCCGGGCCTGGCAGTGGAGTGGGGCCGACGTCCAGCGTCCCGGCGCCGCCTTCCCTCCCTCTACGTCCTGGGTTGCGCTGTCCCCTCCCGTCCGCCCCCCGCGGCCCCTGCCGCCTATCCCACTCTCCGGTCCCTGCCGCGGGTCCCGTCGCCTACCCAACTCCCCGATCCTGGCCCCGCCGCCCTGGCGCGGGGTATCGGGAGGCGCCGCGGGGATCAGGCTCTCGCCCCGCTGGCAGCGGAGTGGGAGGAGCCCGGGGGCAGCTCCTGGACAGGTGGCCCGCACGCCACGACTCCCAGCTTGGGGAATTCACCAGGAAGGGGCTTTCCGAAGCCACGTGAGGTGCGGGGTGTGGGGCGGCCTTGCGCCCTGAAACAAGGTCTCCTTCCTATTAAAGAGCAAGCCAGGGGTCTGCTTCCCCACCCAAGATTGAGTGTCCCCAAGGTGTACCCCCTCCCCATAAGCGGGGCAAGCCCTTCAATGCTAGGTTGGGGTCCACGTTCTTGGACAACCAGCGCTGGAAGCTGGGCAAGGTGTCAGAAGGGAACAGGCGGAGAGTGTGCCTGCTGTGCCCGGACCATATCTGAGACCCACACCCCCTCCCAGCCTGGCTGTGGGGTCTGACAGCCTCTGTCCTGGGCTGTGCCCAAGGAACAGATGCCCAGTGGGTCGGGACAGCAGTGCCAGGAGTCTTGGATGGGCATCCTGCTCCCAGCATCCCGGAGTTCCGGCTTCAGTTCCAGCTGGGGGTGGGGCTTGTGCTGCCCGCTCCAGAACCCTGTGGAGTGCCCGGTGGCAGGGGCAGGGGTCCCTCCTGCATGTGCTGAGGTGGGGTAGGCCTTGAAGTTTCGAGAGCTGGCATGGGGCTGTTTCTAAGGGGTGGACTCCCCCACCCCTACCCCGGGTCCTCTAGGGGTCTGCGTTCATAGCTGTATCCATAGGCCTGCTGGTCAGACACCCACTCACCATGTGACCTGGGGCCAGGCAGGACCCACTGGGGGGCTGAGACAGACTGGGGCTCTCATGGGGGGACCGGGATGCCGAAGAGGCCGGAAGACCTTGTATGAAGAAAGCTGGTCAGAGTGGGGAGTCCAGCCTGAACTGGGGGTGGGGAGAGTCAGAGGGTACAGAGGCTGGGAGGGGGCTCCAGGAGGTGGGAGCCCCAGGGGCACGATCATGGCTTTCCTGAGGTGCTCCCCAGCATGTTCAGGCATAGGTTGGGCACTATAGAGGTGACTCGGGCAGCAGGTGATGGGATAGGAGGGTGGGTGAGACCCCAAGCTTGGGTTTCTGTGACTTTGTGGCCCCTCTTGTTTAAAATTGGTTCAATAGGCCAGGTGTGGTGGCTCATGCCTGTAATCCTAGCACTCTGGAGGCCGAGGAGGGAGGATCACTTGAGGTCAGGAGTTTGAGACCAGCTTGAGCAAGAGTGAGATGCCATCTCTACTAAAAGAAAAAAACTGGTTCAATGAAGGTGTCAAAAACCCCAAAAAACAAACTCCCCAAACTGGTTCAAAGCGGTGGTGGGTGATTGCCCTTCCTCCCCTCAGGTTCCCAAACAAGGTGATCCCTGCAGGAGGCAGCTGGGGGGGGCGCAGTCCGCTAAGGTCCCATCCACCCCCCTTATGATGGGAGTGTGATCTGGTAGCGCACCAGGAAGCAATTTGCTCGTCAGCTCAGTCTGCCAGTTCAGGGGCTAAGATGCCAGCCTCTGAAAGGGGACAGCAGTAGTGGAGGCCAGTGTCCCCTGTCTCCGAATCCTGGGAGGTGTCCCTGCTGTGTGCCCCGTAGGGGTCTGTCCGGTGGCCACACGGCCCTACTGGACCCACCTCTCCTGCAGGTCTTCGCCTTGATTGTGTTCTCATGCATCTTCGGCGAGGGCTACAGCAACACCCACCAGTCGAAACAGATGTACTGTGTGTTCAACCACAATGAGGACGCCTGCCGCTACGGCAGTGCCATTGGAGTGCTGGCCTTCCTGGCCTCGGCCTTCTTCTTGGTGGTCGACGTGTATTTCCCCCAGATGAGCAACGTCACTGACCGCAAGTACCTGGTCATTGGCGACCTACTCTTCTCAGGTATCCGCCTGTGGCACCTATGTTTGAGCTTGGGAGGTGAACAGGAGTGGGAGGTATTAGCTCTAGACTTCTGAGATCGACGGGCCCCTTAGGAGGAACTGGGAACGGCTCGGGGTCCCCAGCCCCGCTTGAGTGGACAGGCTTTGCCTATGTCCCTTTTATTCCCTGGGCTGGCATGTAAGGATTTCTGAGCGTCTGCTGAAAGCCACTGGTGTTGAGGCATGAGTAGGGGCTTGGGAGCCAGGCCTGCGGGGGTGGAGTCCCTGCTGAGCCCCCACCTGGTCGTCCCTCCCGCCTCTGCGGAGTGCACATCCCCAGGGCCCTGGGAAGCCCCTGCTCCTCCGTGGAGCTAAGCCCTGCCTGTCTTCTCCCCAGCTCTCTGGACCTTCCTGTGGTTTGTTGGTTTCTGCTTCCTTACCAACCAGTGGATAGCCACCAAGAAGGAAGATGTGCTGGTGGGCGCCGACTCTGCCCGGGCAGCCATTGCCTTCAGCTTCTTCTCCATATTCTCCTGGGTAGGTGGGCCTGCGGCGGGCAGGTTTGTGGAGTCCCGAGGTCCCCTTCCCCCTGCACCCCTCTTCCCTCCCTAACTCAGGCCTTGGGGCTCCCTGCAGGGAGTGCTGGCCTCCCTGGCCTACCAGCGCTACAAGGCCGGTGTGGACGACTTCACCCAGAACTACGTGGACCCCACTCCGGACCCCAGCACAGCCTATGCCTCCTACCCGGGGGCACCCGTGGACAACTACCAGCAGCCGCCCTTCACCCAGAGCGCCGAGACCACCGAGGGCTACCAGCCACCCCCTGTGTACTGAGGAGCAGCGGGTGGGAAGGGGACAGGGAGCACTGGGCCTGCCCTGCGCCCTGGACTTGCCCCATGTGGCCTGCCCCCGGGAGCTGCCAGCCCCTCCCCAGTGCCTGCTGCAGCTAAAGAGCCCCCAAGTGCTGTGCTCAGAGGGCTTCCCAGGCACCCACTCACTCACTCAAGGGCATTTTTTAGAAGACAGTTTTTACCAGATGGGTTTCCTCATTGCTTTAAATGACCCCAGCCCTGCTTGGAGCAGCTAGAAGTGGAAGGTGCCCCCTGTGCTATTTCAGCAAGTGCCTTAGCTTCTCCCCCAGTGCGAAGGAGCAGAGCCCAGGTCGAGGCTGCGGCAGCCACAGTCACGGGGGTTCTCTGCCAAAGACAGAGGTTGGGGGCCTCGCGCCTGTCTCCTGCTGCTGGTGCTGGGCTCTGGCTCCCAGCCTCCTCCTCACTCAGGTTTGTCTCCCACACCCCGCTGCCCCTGCCTGGCCTCGGGCTGGGCCTCGTGCTCACTGCTGCTTGGTCTGGGGTCACTACCCTATGCCAGTGCCCTTGTGCTGCCTTCCATGGCATGGGAGCAGGGCTGGTGCCCTTGCTCCTACCGCCCTGGCGGCAGGGAGGGGCTTTGCCTGACAACACCCAGCTTTATGTAAATATCCCGCCACCGCTCGTTACCGTGGGGAGGGGCAGGGGCTGCGCCGAATGTACTATAAAGCCTTGGAGAAGATGCGCCGCCCTCCCTTGATGGATTCTGCTAGACCGTTGGAGATGGAATAAATGTTTTTTCTCCATTGTCATTGGCTGGGCCTTACCCTTGGAATGGGAGGAAGAGATTCCGCTCTGGGAACACCCCAGAGGGGTATTGAGGGCCAGCTTTATGGATCTTGTGTTTTGAACAAAGCAGTGGCAGCCCCTCCCCAGTCTGGGGTCTCATTCCTACAGGCCTTTCATCAGCATCTTAAAATAGCAACTGTGCTCAGCTTGTAAACAAGATGAGTTTTCTGGACGCCTCGCCAGAGTCCTGTTCCCTCCCCAGAGTTGGGGGAGGGCACCTGGGAGTTGCCCCTCTCACAGCAGAGTGAGGGGTGCCGTGGGGGTGCGAGGTTTCCACTTTCCTCCAGGGCGCAGCACCTCCGGGGGCCCTTCCCAGGCGGTGGTGTTGAGAGCACTTGGCTGTTCAGCCCACCCCTGAGCACGCCAGCCCGTCTCTGGCAGGAGAGGCCGGGGCCCCTCAAGCAACTCTAGCTTTCCCTTTTGAGCAATGGTAGAGGGCGCTGTCAACAGCAGGCCCTCATAGTTTCAAAATCCTGAGTGCAAAGAATAGGACCCAATTCCGGAATTACAGGCCTTACTGCTGCAAGAGACCCCACAGCTGTGGCCTGGGGCAGATCGTCAGCAAATGGGGGTGTCGCCAAGGAGAACAGTGGGCAGGCACCTGGTCTGGGGGGCGGCGGGCCGCCGCTCGGGTGGTCCACGCGGTTGGCGGGGGGCCCCCGGGGTGGGGGGGGGGGGGGG